>JBAMCP010002739.1:0-10662 GCA_037075105.1 Lissocephala sabroskyi | reverse complement strand
AATTGATTATTTCAGCGTCTCTGTGCGGACCGAACAAGAAAAAGTCGCGCCTAAATCGCGTCAAAGTCGCTTGGATATGCCTGAGTTATTTCAAGCAAAAAAATTGGTCTTAGAGTTTTTTCCAGCCGCTGCTTTTTAGCCCAGATTATTTATGTCAAGCTAACCAGCTCTGAAATTAAGCCAGAGTGTCTCGTTTGCTGGACCAACGGATCAAATGAGCTCAAGTGGCGTCTCAGAATTGCGAAAATCGCTTCAATGCAACTGAAATTGGCAAACTGTGAGTCCAGACTTACTGGGTCTTAATTTTTGTAGAGTATATTCTATATAGTTTATAGGTTAGCTCTGATCTTCATTGAAAGCCGCGTTTTAGTCGCCTCCAAGTCGCGTTGAAGCCGCATTTCTGCAGCTTTGGGACTGCCTATAAATTTACATACAATTCGAAAATCGGCTGATCTTTCGTTGCTTCCCTAATTCCTGGCCAACAGCTATTACCTGAAAGGATGATTTAGGCTGTCTATTCTGATCTTTCAGAAGTAATTTGGTATACTAAAATAGCGCTTAAAACAATTCGCATTCGTTTGTGGAGATTATTCTAGTCTCTTCTAAAAAGCGTCCGAGTTGCTTAGAAAACGCGTTTGAGTCGCTTTAGAAACGCGACCAAGCCGCGTCTAAAACGCAAACGAGTGCTTGAAATACAAAGCCCAAGTCAGCTTGGCAACGCGATCGAGACTTGTTTAAGTCGCTTCAGAGTCGCGTTAGAGTCGCTTCAGAGTCGCGTTTGCTGTTTTTCCCGCCCCACTGGCCATTCAATCGTGGCTGAATGAATTGAGTTGCTTTTGGTGAGGCTCCGTCTGCTTTTAAGCCATCTTCAAGTGCCTGTTTGCATTTGCAAGTACGGCCCACCTAAAATTTATTATTTATAGCGTCTGCGGAGAAGAGAGCAGCCCCCCAAGCCACCGGCCAGCTGGGGCACTGAGAGCCGCTCAGCCTGATAATAAAATGGACATGTTTACGGCCGTTGACTCATTTGAGAATTGCGAATTGTCTATGACCGGAGACGACGGCGCTGGCGACCACGGCGAATCCTCGGCTCTCCTGTCGCGCGGCACAGCCAGCGGAGACGTGCAACAGGGGCATTAATTTGTGCAATTGCCTCGACTGCTGACTGCTGCCTGCCTTGCAGCCCCAGCCACCCACTCGGTCCAGTACGAAGTAACCGGCCAGACTTATCGCCTTCACCGTGGCCGTGCCGAGCGTCAAGGTAAACGCACACGCGGTCGTGTTGATGATGCTGCCCGAGTGTCTGAGTGTCGGCTAGCTGATTTGGACTGGAGTTGCTGGTGTTGCGTCGCTCTTTGTGGCCGTGATGAAAATTGCATGAGCTTGCACTTCGCATTTTATGCTGGCTGCCAAGGAAAGTTGCTTGGGATGCGCAACATTTTTCGTGTTCGTCTCCCCAGTTGCAGTCAAATTTTCATTTTTCCGCTCACGTATTTCGATTAAATTCTCATTTTGGTCATAATTTTGCCGTTTTTACGTTTGCCCTGGCATTAAATTGCACTTCCTCTCCCGAGTGTTTGGGCCAACGTTCATCTCCACCATTTGCCGCCGGCTCGACTTGGCTGCCTGTTGCCTGCTGGGGGTTTTTTATGTGCGTGTTCAGTTATTGAAACATCTGAAAGTTGCCAGATACATTTAGAAAATTAAAAGTTTCGCTGAAGAGGCCGACGCAACTGTACTTTGAACCAAGAAGGGAGCTTTTGTTTTCCCACATAAATCAATTTGGCGGCCCAGTTAGTTGGCAAGTTTTATTATTGCCGCGCAGTAAATCCGTTAACAAAACCCCGAGCACCTGCGCCCGCCACCCTGGGGCGGTCTGTTTAGCTAATTTCCCACACCCACACACACCCACACACACGTTCCGATAACAATGGCAGTGGCATCGCCAGGCACGTCACATTGGCGAATTCCCTGTGTCGCCCACCCAGGAGGGCAGAGCTTAGCAGTAAAGTTTTGTTATGTGCGCGTAATAAATTGAAAAATAGTGCACGCCAAACTCACGCACACACACGCTCACGCACGCACGCCGGCTGGGATTGTGCGGGCTGCGATTGCTCATATCAGTGGGAGAGCCATGAAGATAAATGCGACCCCGATGGCCCGGCAAAGCCAAAGCGTTCAATAGACGACAATTCTGGCCCAGCAACAGGTGGCGGTTGCTGCCGAAACAACGCCAATTGGATGCTCTTTTTGCGCTGTGAACTGCGCGCGGTTTTAGTCGCCTCAAAATCGGCATTGCACACTTTTGGGGGGGGGCGTTGAAAACTCAAGAAGTTGAGGGGAGGAAGGAATTAAAAAATAGTAATTATAAAACGCGAATTAATGAAGAGAAACCGCGCAAAAATATGTGAAATGGCTCTTTTTCTTTGAGGCGATTCTTGGTGGTAAAAATCCCGCAGAAACCGCCTTAAATTGCTACCGAGTCGCTTCAAGATTATACTTTTTGTATCTATTAGAGAACCACAGCAGAGCAGCAGTTCCGCCCTGACAACTGCCCTTGAAATCTCCGGCAAGTCGCTTGCTAATATCCTTTGATTTGCTTGTGCCCTCGGCCACTTCAAAAGTAGCGGATTTTGCCAGCAATCCCTGTCATTCAATTTGGCTGGACTCCCATTCCCCTGTCCGTTGCTAATCAATGCCCCGCCAGGCAATTGTGACATCCACCGAGCCGGGCAATAAAAGGCGGGCCTGGGCTGGCAGCCACCAATAAACCATATTGCAATAATTCTGCGGCTGCAATGTAATTAAATTACTTGGCCCGTGGACGCGTCGGCTGTTGGCGACAACGTCATACGGCCGGCGGCAGCGTCGACCGGGCCCGAAACAAAGTGCGTAATCCCTTAACAAGCCCGGCACACGGATGCGAGTGGGCGGAGGTGGTGGGCCGGTGCATAAAGCCACCGCAAAAACCGCTGTCAATATGCGGATTAAGGCATCAATTACACGGCTGCCAGGGCCGACTTTTGGCGGGGCTGGGAGGCTGTCGTTTATTAATTTGTCCGTGCATAGAAAATACAAAAAAATGGATAGGAAAATGCAGCGTCAGTGGGCGTTGGAGGAGACGATGAGAGTCGCATTCTTTTGCGGCTGCAGCAAAAATGTCATTTGCGCTGTAATTTAATTAATTGCAAATTTTGAAACAAACCCCGCGAGCCGAGTCAGGGGAGGGGCGGGATTTCCACGACCATTCAAATTCATTTTGACGGCAGTCCATTCGCGCCATTTGCATTTATGCCCGGCCGAAGGGCTCAATTGTCCATTTGGCTGGGTCACAAGTAACTAAATTAATTCGATAATTGACTTCCAGCGGCAGCCGCTCGTCGAAGGTCCTGCGCGGCGGTTCTCTGCCCGGCTCGCTTGCTTTTTTATGCCAGCCGCACATAAAACCGTCTGGTGCGTGTTGCATATGGAAAATTGCCAAAAAAAAGACTGGAGGAAGCAGAAGGACTTGGGATAATGGCAGACGACGGACTGAGCGATAGACAAACAAAACGGCAAGGGAAAAGGACGGCAGCTTGCAAGGAAAATACCAACGACAAGGACTTGAAATTGTTGCGCCTTTGCTCCGGAAACGGAAATCGTGTGGCAAAGTGATTTTTCTTCTCTCTTCTCCGCTCCCGGTTCGTTTGGGTCCTTTGCTTTTTTGTTTTTTAATTGGACAAGTGCATGTGAAAGGTTTATGGGCCAGGAATGAACTCGTCCTCGGATGGCAGTGCGTACGTGAGAGGCGATTTAATGGCGGCCAAACTCTGGCAAACAAGGAGTACAGCAGATCCTAGAAAGGCACAAGGAGGCATTTAACAGTCTTTACTTCACCGAGAACCTACAAATATTAGAAGAGGCACAGTCGCCGCTCAAATGAGCCATGCGGCCAAGAAAGACGATAAGCTGCTGAGTTTTAGGTCCTTGGAAATCAGAGATGTTTTGGGTAGAACTCATGGGTAATTTACCGATCTTAAGACCGCCAAATTTCTACTCAAAGGTGAGGTAATGAATGTCCAGTAGCGTCTTTTTAGTGGCGCCCTCTAGACGACAGAATTTCAAAGTTCTTTCCAGCTTCTCTTTTCTTCGTGTGTTTTGGCCTTTTGTTAGGATTCTTAACGAATTGGACTTGTTCTTCTATTCAACTCCCAATTGTGTACCTCTAAATGTCCTTATAGGTTAATTTACGTTTGTTGGGTTTCTATTTCTCTCACCGAGAAGGATATTTTTGGTAACCACAAATATTCGTTTTCGATTTGCTTTGTGTGGTGGCTTTTGGCTTGGTGGGCCCTCATGTTTATTTAATTTGATCAATTGACGCTGCATGTCACATAAATTCCATTTTAAAAATGCACAAAAGGCACTAAACTCCGTGCCGATTCCTGTTTGTTTGTCTGGCTGCCGGCACCGCCCGTTCCTTGTACGTTGACAACCCGATGCGGCCGAAGGATGCGGTGGCCGCCACGTACATTTCCACACCTTTTTGGCCAAATGAAAAGAAATTGCCCGGCCAGCCTGGGCAACTGCACCAACGCAAAGACGCAGGCAAGCGGAGGGCCAAGTGAATTTTTGGCAGGACGACTTGGCCAGCTCCCCGGTGACAAAGATGCTTCACTGCAATTGCATTTAAATCAGTTGGCCCTGGCCAAGGGACTGGCTTGCATCCTGCACGCCTCCACCCTCGTCGTCGTCCTTCGTGTGCGCCTGCCGTTGGCATCGAGCTCATAAATTATGCACAATTTTTTCCGGGCCAGCAAAACGGGCGCGAGGGCGGCGGTCGGCCGTCGGCGGGCTGCCGTCGAAGCATGTGCGCCATTTGTTCATTTCGAGACCAATAAAATGAAATGTTTCGAAGTAGTAAATATGCTGCCGCTTTGCCAGCGAAGTCAGCCGGCCCCCAAAGTGGTCAGGGCCATGCAAACTACGTGCGGTTGACGGCTGACGGTTGCCGCTTTTGTTTGCGTCTGCGGCTCGTAAACTGTCCGGGGCGGCGGTAATTTTCTATTGCAGAGCAGCTCTTAATGAATTGCTTGTGTGGAGTGTCTCCCCCTGCCCCCCGCCGCCCAGGAAATTTACAAATGCAAATGCATTCGACGAGTGGGCCGCGCGAGCCGCAGGCCCACGAAAAAAGTTTCCTTGGGTAACACAATATTTTACTCAATGGGTTCCGCAGTCCTAAAAAAAACTCTGATGGCAAGCAAATGGTCCGTGTCTTGTCTTTTGTCTAGTTTGCTCTTTGTGCTGGCCAAGTTTGGGGGCCGTCTGGCCAGGGCCATAAGTAATAAGTGATGTAAAGCAGCTGAAACAAAGGCCGAGCCGCAGCCCAGCTGTCCACCCATTCCAGTCGGCTCTAATCCGTTTTGGGCGCGGCAGGCGTCTTGGTTTTGTCCTCGAGAGTCGCAGTGCTAATCAAATTTGATTGCGTATACGCGGCTTGGGCGTTGGCGTTGATTATTTGCGTTTTTCAATTATTTCGAATGATGGGCTGAGGCTTTTGTCTGCAGCGATAAGAGCAACGCCAGCCAGCAGCCGCCAGAGCGCCGCCCGGAAAGAGGAAATGTTATTGTCGTTGCTCATACGCCCCGCTGTCGGGCTCCCCGCAGCGACGAAACTTTTGCATAAAACAAAAATTTGATTTGCATTGAAAACGTAACGTGACAAGGCAAAAGTTACACCACCCAACGCCCCCCACACACAACACTTTCATGTTGAACATGCGAGGCAAACGGCTGTCAGCTGGCGTCGCCTGTCGGAAGCCGTCGGCGCAGGACGAAGGCAACTTCCCCAGAGTGGATGGGTCGACGGGGGACGCTGTTATCTGGACGCGAGCGCGGAAGCCTTTTCAGAAGTCATCGCTGGCACCTGTGGCTTTTGCCCAGCAACTTAATCAAAACACTTCAAAGTTTCGTTTGTGTTTTGTAATCATTTCAATTCACCTCGACACACAGACGAGCCGAGCCGAGCGCCGATCGAGCAATGATTTTCCTGCAACTCTGGTGGACCCTCATGATACTGGGGGGCTCCACGACCCTGCCCACCCACGACCAGCAGACCGAAACCGACATGGTCCTGGCCGAGTCTCCGGAGAAGTCCAACAAGCTGGCCGACTTCCATCGGGCCGTGGAGGAGGCCCGCACGGATCTCTCGGATATCAAGCCAGTGGTGGCTGTCGAGGGGCCCGTTACAGAGGCCGAGCAATTGCTGAGGCACCGGCGCAACACCATAGACGAGATCCTGGCCAGCTTTGCCGAGCCGCGCGAATCCGAGCCTGAAGACGAAGAGAAGAAGCTCAAGCACGCGGCAGATGCCTGGTTCGAGGAGTTCCAGGCCAACGGCCGGCCGCACCGCCCCAAAGCCAAGCTCCACAACTACCTGGAGGAGTACACGAAGAGCCTGGGCGAAACCGAGGTGGGCAAGGTCAAGAAGAAGTACGAGGGCCAGCCGGCGGACACGATCATCTACAAGGCCAGCACGCCCAACCGCCAGCCCATGTTCCAGGGCGGGGTCAGCACGCTGGACATCAAGCTCAAGCAAATGCAGGACCAGCTGAGCGCGGACGAAGAGGAGAAATCCAAGCCCAAGCCGCTCCATATCAAAGCGCCTACTAGCGAAAAACAATTCGACACGTACGAGGGCATGGTCATCCCCGAGGGCGTCTACGAGCAGACCCTGGCCAAGCTGAACTATCCCGGCGCCCGGGCCCCCCTGACCTACAAGGTCTACAAGAATAATCTCGCCCACGAGGCCAACTACAAGCTGTCCAAGATCGAACAGGAGGCAGCCGAGATGACCAGGGCCAAGTCTCGTTTCCCGGCGGTGACCAAGCGCAGTGCCGGCTTCAATCCCATGAACGAGATCAAGTTGAAGACCAGCCATCGGCTCATGCGCAAGGGTTTAGGTCCTTCCCTGCCCAGCAATGCGCTGGCGGACACCCGCCGCAGTTTCTATGCGGAAGACGCCATCAAGCGCATGGAGCGGAAGCTGGAGCGCCGCGAGGGCGAGGGCGAGGCTGTGGATGGGCAGGACTACCGGCCGCCCTACACCAGCTACAACAATTACCAGCCACTGGACGACCTGCCGGCCAGCACGCTGGAGGCCATCAGCGCCATGAACAACATGGCCGAGGGCTCCAAGGATTATAATTACTACAACCTGCCGGCCTACGATGCGCTGGGCGGCTCGCAGCTGCCCACCATGAGGGACTATGCCAGGACCAAGCGCATAGCCCTGGGCGATGCCAAGCCGTTGGAGGAGGTGGCCGCCAAGGTGCCAGAGATCGTGGAGGAGGCCAAGAAACTGGAGATTGCCAAGGTGGACGAGGGCAAGGTCGAGGCCAAGCTGGAGGTGCCACTGAAGCAGGAACACGAGGACGAGAAGCCCCTAATCCAAGCGGTTGAAGAGCCCAAGTCGGACCATGAAATGGCCGCCGAGGCTGAGGGAGAAACGGAAATCAAAACGCCTGTCGGCAAGCTGGAGGCCAATGAGGCTGTCAAGGTCGAGGAACCGCCGGTCAAGCCTGAGGCCCACGAGGACCCCAGCCTGGTCCACGAGGATCCCACGGTCAAGCAGGAGGTGAGGGTGGAGGGCGGGGCGGAGCTTAAAATCGATGCCCAGGGCTCTGAGAGCAGCCTCATTGACCACGAGCCCAGCCATGAGACCGAGCATGACCACGAGGCAGCCCTGGTGGCCGGGGCCAAGCCAGAGGCTGTGGTGCCCACCAAACTCAACTTTGTGGTGGCCTCGGCTCCCGAAAAGGGCAACGATGCCGCGCCCATCAACCTCAAGCTGACCGTGGAGGCCCCCAAGCCCCTGGCCGAGGTGGAGGCCCTGCCAGCCGCTAAGCTGGAGGGCTCGGCCGAGGACGCCAAGCAGCCGCTGCCCCTGGTGCCGATGAAGGTGCATCCCGATGCCGTGGTCAAGTTCCTGGCCACCGAAATCTCGCAGTACTCCGAAAAGGACCGCGACAAGCGGCACATTAGGCACAGTCGCCGCCGGCGGCTGCCCCGGCAGAAGCGCTGTGCCTGCGACTACGAGGAGTTCCGGCTTAGCCAGGACTTTGACAATGTCGAGTGCAATGCCGACGACCATGCGGGGCTTCACCGAAGATGCCGACGATCCCTGGAAGACTCGAGCACTGAGGCCAAGCGCAGCTCTCATTTGCTGGATGATTTCGAGGATCACAATGGCAATCGGGCCAGTCCGGCTTCCTCCCAGGCCAATGGATTGCTGGCCCCTGATCCTGTGGGGGTGGAGGAGGAGCTGTCCTTACCCCGCAGTCATTTGGCGGGGTACGAAGAAGGGACCGAGGATTCGGACGAGCCTGTGGGAGTTGTTTTCGATCGTTTTGATCACAGGGCCCACCAACTGCCTGCCCTGGTCAGCCATCAGGTGAGTAGAGGGAGAAGTTTCAGGATATTTAATGGTATTTAGGATTGGCATTGACTCCACAGCAGCCATTGCCTTTGCAGCAGCAGCAACATTGGCCACAGCAGCCGCAGGTGCCGATGTCCTCGTCTCAGTTCAAGGCAACTTTTAATTTGACTCATTTTCTGAATGAGATTTCCAGGATCCAGAAGCTGCACCAACCCCAGCAAATGCAGGTACAGCCGCAGCAGAGATTGCCAGTGCAGCAACAGCAGCAACCACAGCAGCAGCAACAGCAGCAACCACAGCAGCAACAGCAGCAGCAGCCGCTGCAGCAATTTCCCCAGCAGCAGCAACGTGTGCCGCAGCAACAACTTCTCCCCCAGCAATCCCAGCGTCCTCTGCAGCAGCAGCAGCAGCAACCGGCCCAGCAGCCAGCTCCCCAGCAACAGCAACAACAGTCGCAGCAACGTCAGCAGCAGCAACAGCAGCCGTTGGGCCAACTGACCCTCAGTGAGAACAACAGCAGCAGCTCGTCTCAGGTACAGAAAACGATCCGTCAGAGTCCTTTTTTTATAAACCATCGGTACTTCGGGCCGCTCTTTGAGAAGGTCAGAGAGGAGGCCGAGAAACAAGAGAGCAATGTAACCGCCGCCGCTGTCCTGGCACCAAACTGATGAGTACAAATTTCTCTTTACTTCCAGGCCATTTCGATGGAGGCCTGCGCGACCTCAGTGACGCCCTCGTACGACTCGAATGCGGGTCCTTCAACGCTGAGTGGGGAGTGTGTGCCCATGAGCAACGGGCCGGCAGTTCAAGACGCGACGACTTTGGCGCCGGGGCCGACGCCAGGGCCGGCAGCAGGGCCAGCGCCCATGACTGGCTGTGGCCCGGATATGATGAAGTTGAATGTAACGATCAATGCAAATGTCTGCGGCGATCCGAAGACCAAGCAGTTCTATGGCAACGGCTCGATTAGCATGCAGCCTGGCCTGGAGGGACGGGAGGGCGACGTCTTGGAGGTGGAGGCGGAGGCCGAGGAGCTGGACGACGGGGGCAGGCAACGGCGGGAGGATCGGTTTGCCCGCGATGTGGTGGAAGTGGAGATCGACGGGGTCAAGCGCAAGGAGAAGGCCACCCGCCGGAAGCAGCCCAAAGAGCCGAAGACCAAGAAGTCTCACCAGAAAACCGAGCATACCGAAAAGCCCAAGGCCTCCTGCAAACCCACGCAGCCCCAGAAGCCGCCCTGGTGAGTCGTTCTGGGAAGCTGCCTGATCCTCCAGTGAGAGTCTGTGCTTTTTTTTGCAGCCCTGCCAAGACCTATGATGATGTGAAGACGGAGCCCTGCAGCGACGGCTTCGAGAAGCTGATCTCGGGCCGCGTGTCCCAGGACATCGTCAAGGCCGTTTTCGAAATGGTCAACAACGACCCCAGCATGGAGCGGCTGATCGGAGTGCTGGAGAGGAACCGCAAGTGCTCCCACCGGCATCCGAAGAACTTCTACCAGATCCGCAAGGACACCAACGACCAGAAGCTGCAGTATGCCGAGGACATGATCCGGCAGACGATGCTGGCCATCAACGACATCATCGACCGGCAGATGCGCCGCCGCGCCTGCATTCCCCTGCGGCCGGATCTCATGGACTTCTACGAGCTGGTTGTGAAGACCATGGAGGAGCAGGAGAAGTTCCGGGAGAAGCGCGAGGTCAGCTTGATCGGGCTGGCCGAGGATTTCAGCGGGGAGGTTCGCTCCATGGAACCTGGCAAGATCGAGCACAAATCGAGGATCGTCAAGAAGCTTTTGAAGCAGTACGAGGAGCTGCCCCAAGAGGACCAAAGGGCGGTGGCGGTCATACGCGATGAGCTGCTCATGGACCTCATCTATTTGCGGAAAATGGCGGACATTGCGGAGCGGAACCGCCGGAGCGCCCAGTTCCAGGAGGTGCTCAAGAAAACCCGACCCGATCCCGTGGCCGAGAAGCAGCTGAGCGGGGAGTACTCGAGTCGATTTATCAAGCTGCTGAAAACGGCGGAGCTCTTCAAGGAGTCGGCCAACCAGCAGCAGAAGACCATCGAGGGATCCTAAGGAGCTGGCGATTATTTAAATTGTTGGTTGTCTTTAGTGTTCGTTTTTTATATTTTAATTAAAAAAAGCTTTTCGCAAGTAGGAAGCATTTTTATTATACCCTGTACTGGAAGTACAAGGGTATAATGTGTTTGTGCGAAAGTATGTAACATAGAGAAGGAGACGTCGTA
>JBAMCP010002738.1:0-10664 GCA_037075105.1 Lissocephala sabroskyi | reverse complement strand
TCAGTGACTGGAACTGAACAAAACTTTTGTGTCTGAGCTGAATCATAGAAAAAGTGAGTTTTGCAGTTCTCTGTTTCCAGCCATATTTTCCTGCACTTTTTTTCCGGCCAAATTTTCCCGAAAAATTTTCCGCCCAAATTTCCCCCTCATTTTTTCCGGCCAAATGTTCCCCTCATTTTTTTCTGGCCAAACTTTCCTGCCCTTTTTCCAGCCAAATTTTCCCGCCCTTTTTTTCCGAAAAATTTTCAGGAGAAATTTTCCGGCCAATTTTTTCCGCTCTTTTTTCCCGCCATATTTTCCTGCACTTTTTTCGGCCAAATTTTCCGCCCTTTTTATCCTGCCGTAATTTCCCGCCAGTTTTTCCTGCACTTTTTTCCGGCCAAATTTTCCCGAAAAATTTTCCGCCCAAATTTTCCCCCTAATTTTTTCCGGCCAAATGTCCCCCCTCATTTTTTCTGGCCAAATTTTCCTGCCCTTTTTTTCCTGCCAAATTTTCCCGAAAAAATTTCCAGCCAAATTTTCCCGCTCTTTTTTTCTCTCCAAATTTTCCCGCCCTTTTTTCCTGATAAATGTTCCCCAACAATTTTTCCGCCAAATTTACCTGCTCTTTTTTTCCCGAAAAATTTTCCGTTAAGTTTTCCCGCCCTTTTTTCAGCCAAATTTTCCTGAAAAAATTTACAGCCAAATTTTCCCGCTCTTTTTTTCGGCCAAATTTTCAAGCCTTTTACCCTGAAAAATTTTCCCGAAACAAAAATTTTCCAGCCATTTTTTCCTGCACTTTTTTTCCGGCCAAATTATCCCGAAAAATTTTCGCCCAAATTTTCCCCCTCATTTTTTCCGCCCAAATGTCCCCCCTCATTTTTTTTTTGGCCATATTTTCCTGCACTTTTTTCCCGGCCAAATTTTCCTGCACTTTTTCCGCCCAAATTTTCCCCCTCATTTTTTCCGGCCAAATGTCCCCCCTCATTTTTTTCTGGCCAAATTTTCCTGCCCTTTTTTTCCTGCCAAATTTTCCCGAAAAATTTTCCAGCCAAATTATCCCGAATAATTTTCCCCCCAAATTTTCCCGATAAATTTTCCGGCCAATTTTTTCCGCTCTTTTTTCCCGCCTTTTTTCCCTGCACTTTTTCGGCCCAAATTTTCCCACTCATTTTTTCCGGCCCAATGTCCCCATCATTTTTTTTGTGGCCAAATTTTCCTGCCCTTTCTTTCCTGCCAAGCTTTTTCCGTTGAATTTTCCCGCCCTTTTTTTCTGCCAAATTTTTCTGAAAAAAATTCCAGCCAAATTTTCTCGCTCTTTTTTCCGGCCAAATTTTCAAGCCATTTTTTCCTGAAAAATTTTCCTGAAAAAATTTTCCGCCAAATTTTCCCGAATAATTTTCCCCCCAAATTTTTCCGATAAATTTTCCGGCCAATTTTTTCCGCTCTTTTTTCCCGCCTTTTTTTCCTGCACTTTTTCGGCCAAATTTTCCTAAAAAATTTTCGGCCCAAATTTTCCCACTCATTTTTTCCGGCCCAATGTCCCCCCTCAATTTTCTTTTGGCCAAATTTTTCTGCCCTTTCTTTCCTGCCAAATTTTCCCGAAAATTTTTCCAGCCAAATTATCCCGCTCTTTTATCTGGAAAAATTTTCCCGCCCTTTTTTCCTGCCAAATTTTCCCGAATAATTTTCCCCCCAAATTTTCCCGATAAATTTTCCGGCCAATTTTTTCCGCTTTTTTTTCCCGCCTTTTTTTCCTGCACTTTTTCGGCCAAATTTTCCTAAAAAATTTTCCGCCCAAATTTTCCCACTCATTTTTTCCGGCCCAATGTCCCCCTCATTTTTTTTGTGGCCAAATTTTCCTGCCCTTTCTTTCCTGCCAAGCTTTCCCGAAAAATTTTCCAGCCAAATTTTCCCGCTCTTTTTTTCTGGCCAAATTTTCCCGCCCTTTTTTCCTGAAAAATGTTCCCCAAAAATTTTTCCGCCAAATTTACATGCTCTTTTTTCCCGAAAAAATTTCCGTTAAATTTTCCCGTCCTTTTTTTCTGCCAAATTTTCCTGAAAAATATTCCAGCCAAATTTTCCCGCTCTTTTTTTCTGGCCAAATTTTACGCTCTTTTTTCCTGATAAATGTTCCCCAAAAATTTTTCCGACAAATTTAGCTACTCTTTTTTCCCGAAAAATTTTCCGTCAAATTTTCCCTATTTTTCTGCCAAATTTCCCTAAAAATTTTCCAGCCAAATTTTCCCGCTCTTCTTTTCTGGCCAAATTTTCCCGCCCCTTTTTCCTGAAAAATTTTCCCCAAAAATATTTCCGCCAAATTTACCAGTTTTTTTTTCCCGAAAAACTTTTCCGTTCAATTTTCCCGCCCTTTATTTCTGCCAAAATTTCCTAAAAAAATTTCCAGCCAAATTTTCCTGAACAATTTTCCTGAAAAATTATTTCGCCAAATTTTCCCGCCCTTTTTTCGGCCAAATTTACCCGTCCTTATTTCCCGAAAAATTTTCCCGCCAAATTTTCCCGAAAAATTTTCCCGCCAAATTTTCCCGAGAAATTTTCCGGCTGATTTTTCCGCTTTTTTCCGCCAAATTTTCCCGCCCTTTTTTTCCTGCCAAATTTTCCAGCCAAATTTTCCCGCTCTATTTTTCTGGAAAAATTCTCAAGCCTTTTTTTTCTGAAAAATTTTCCCGCTCTTTTTTCCCGCGAAATTTTCTCGCACTTGTTTCCAGCCCAATTTTCCCGCCCTTTTTTTCCTGCCAAATTTTCCTGCCTTTTTTTCCCGAAAAATTTTCCCGAAAAATTTTCCGCCCAATTTTCCCGCCCTTTTTTTTGCCAATTTTTCCCGAATAATTTTCCCGAAAATGTTTCCCTCCAAATTTTCGCACAAAAGTTCCCCCCCCCCCCCCAAATTTTAACGAAAAATTATTCCGCCAAATTTTCTTGCACTTTTTTCCGGCCAAATTTTCCCGACCTTTTTTCCTGAAAAAAATTTCCCCAAAAATTTTTCCGTCAAATTTACCCGCTCTTTTTTTCCCCAAAAATTTTCCCGCCCTTTTTTCATGCCAAATTTTCCCGACAAATTTTCCAGCCAAATTTTCCCGGTCTTTTTTTCTGGCCAAATTTTCCTGCACTTTTTTCGGCCAAATTTTCCAGCCCTTTCTACCTGAAAAATTTTCCTGAAAAATGACTGTCTCCAACTTTTTCCGTTAAATTTCCCACCCTATTTTTTTGCCAAATTTTACTGAAAAATTTTCCGGCCAAATTTTCCCCCTCTTTTTTTCGGCCAAATTTTCAAGCCCTTTTTCCTGCCAAATTTCCCCGAAAAATATTCCAGCCAAATTTTCCCGCTTTTTTTTCTGGCCAAATTTTACGCTCTTTTTTCCTGATAAATGTTCCCCAAAAATTTTTCCGACAAATTTACCTACTCTTTTTTTCCGAAAAATTTTCCGTTAAATTTTCCCGCCCTATTTTTCTGCCAAATTTCCCTAAAAAAATTTCCAGCCAAATTTTCCGGAACAATTTTCCCGAAAAATTGTTTCGCCAAATTTTCCCGCCCTTTTTCCCGCCAAATTTTCCCGCTCTTCTTTTCTGGCCAAATTTTCCCCAAACATTTTTCCGCCAAATTTACCCGCCCTTATTTCCCGAAAAATTTTCCCGCCAAATTTTCCCGAAAAATTTTCCGCCCAAATTTTCCCGAAAAAATTTGAGCCCAAATTTTCCCGAGAAATTTTCCGGCTAATTTTTCCGCTTTTTTTCCGCCAAATTTTTCCGCCCTTTTTTTCCTGCCAAATTTTCCAGCCAAATTTTTCCGCTCTATTTTTCTGGAAAAATTCTCAAGCCTTTTTTTTCTGAAAAATTTTCCCGCTCTTTTTTCCGGCGAAATTTTCCCGAAAAATTTTCCAGCCAATTTTCCTGCACTTTATTTCCCGAAAAATTTTCCAGCCAAACTTTCCCGCTCTTTTTTTCTGGCCAAATTTTCCCGCCCTTTTTTCCTGAAAAATTTTCCCCAAAAATTTTTCCGCCAAATTTACCCGCTCTTTTTTCCCGAAAAATGTTCCCGCCAAATTTTTCCCAAAAAATTTCCCGTCCTTTTTTTCCTGCCCAATTTTCCCGAAAAATGTTCCAGCCAAATTTTCCCGTCCTTTTTTTCTGTCCTTTTTTCCCGCCAAATTTGTTCGCACTTTTTTCCGGTCAGATTTACCCGCCCTTTTACCCCGAAAAAATTTTCCCCCCGAAAAGTTTTCCGGCCAATTTTTCCCGCTCTTTTTTCCTGCCAAATTTTCTCGATAAATTTTCCTTACAATTTTCCTGCACCTTATTTCCCAAAAAATTTTTCAGCCAAATTTTCCCGCTCATTTTTTCTGGCCAAATTTTCCCGCCCTTTTTTCCCAAACAATTTTCCACAAACATTTTTCCGCCAAATTTACCCGCCCTTCATTCCACAAAAATTTTCCCGGCAAATTTTTCCGCCCTTTTTTTCCTCCAAATTTTCCCGTTAAATTTTCCCGCCCTTTTTTCTGCCAAATTTTACTAAAAAATTTTCCGCCCAAATTTTCCCCCTCATTTTTTTCTGGCCAAATTTTCCCGAAAAATATTCCAGCCAAATTTTCCAGCCCTTTTTTTCTGTCCTTTTTTCCCGCCAAATTTTTTCGCACTTTTTTCCGATCAGATTTACCCGAACTTTTTCCCCGAAAAAATTTTCCCCCCGAAAAGTTTTCCGGCCAATTTTTCCCGCTCTTTTTTCCTGCCAAATTTTCCCGATAAATTTTCATTCCAATTTTCCTGCAATTTATTTCCCGAAAAATTTTCCAGCCAAATTTTGCCGCCCTTTTTCCTGCCAATTTTTCCCAAATAATTATCCCGAAAAATTTTGCCTCCAAATTTTCCCGAAAAATTTTCCCGAAAAATTTTCCCCCCAAATTTAAAAGAGAAATTTTCCGGCCAAATTTTCCGCCTCTTTTTTTCCGGTCAAATTTTCAAGCCCTTTTTTCGCGAAAAATTATTCCACCAAATTTTCAAGGCCATTTTTCCTGAAAAATTTTCGCGAAAAATTATTCCGCCAAATTTTTTTGCACTTTTTTCCGGCCAAATTTACCCGCTCTTTTTTCCGACAAATTTTCCCGCCCTTTTTTTCATGCCAAATTTTCCCGAAAAATTTTCCAGCCAAATTTTCCCGCTCCTTTTTTCTGGCCAACTTTCCCGCTCTTTTTTTCTGGCAAAATTTTACGCTCTTTTTTCCTGATAAATTTTCACCAAAAATTTTTCCGACAAATTTTCCCCCCAAATTTAAACGAGAAATTTTCCGGCCAAATTTTCCGCCTCTTTTTCTCCGGTCAAATTTTCAAGCCCTTTTTTCGCGAAAAATTATTCCACCAAATTCTCAAGAAATTTTTCTGAAAAACTTTCCGCTCTTTTTTTCCCGCCAAATTTTCCCGAAAAATTTCCAGCCAAATTTTCCCACTCTTTTTTCCGGCCAAATTTTCTATCCTTTTTTCCTGAAAAATTTTCCCGAAAAATTTTCCGCCCAATTTTCCCGCTTTTTTTTCCTCCCAAATTTTCCCAAAAAATTTTCCAGCCAAATTTTCCCGCTCTTCTTTTCTGGCCAAATTTTCCCGCCCTTTTTTCCTGCCAATTTTTCCAGAATAATTTTTCCGAAAAATTTTCCCTCCAAATTTTCCTGAACAATTTTCCTGAAAAATTATTTCGCCAAATTTTCCCCCCCCCTTTTCCCGCCAAATTTTCCCGCTCTTCTTTTCTGGCCAAATTTTCCCCAAACATTTTTCCGCCAAATGTTCCCGCCCTTTTTCCCGCCAAATTTTCCCGCTCTTCTTTTCTGGCCAAATTTTCCCCAAACATTTTTCCGCCAAATTTACCCGCCCTTATTTCCCGAAAAATTTTCCCGCCAAATTTTCCCGCCAAATTTTCCCGAAAAATTTTCCGCCCAAATTTTCCCGAGAAATTTTCCGGCTAATTTTCCCGCCCTTTTTTTCCTACCCAATTTTCCCAAAAATATTCCAGCCAAATTTTCCCGCTCTTTTTTTCGGCCAAGTTTTCCCGCCCTTTTTTCCTGAAAAATTTTCCCCAAAAATTTTTCCTCCAAATTTACCGGTTTTTTTTCCCGAAAAACTTTTCCGTTCAATTTTCCCGCCCTTTATTTCTGTCAAATTTTCCCGAATAATTTTCCCCCCAAATTTTAACGAGAAATTTTAAAGCCAATTTTTTCGCTTTTTTTTCCGCCAAATTTTCCTGAAAAATTTTCCGGCCAAATTTTCAAGCCCTTTTTACTTGAAAAATTTACGCGAAAAATGATTCCGCCAAATTTTCTTGCACTTTTTTCCGGCCAAATTTTCCCGACCTTATTTCCTGAAAAATTTTCCCCAAAAATTTTTCTGAAAAATTTACCCGCTCTTTTTTCCCGAAAAATTTTCCCGCCCTTTTTTCATGCCAAATTTTCCCGAAAAATTTTCCAGCCAAAGAGCATCGGCAAGCCCCATGCAAAAAAAACGCCCCTTTTTCGTACCTCGAATGTTGAAACTTTTTCTATGCCAAATTGTTACATATGAGGACTGAATAATACCTGCAAAATTTCAGGATGATCATATGCCCCGTTTCCGAAATACAGGGGGTCAAAGGTGGCCTTATCCACGAATAAAATATGCCATATAATCGAATAAAAATTGACTTAAAACTTGTTACTTGAGGGTTTTTGGGGTCGCTGATTTCGAATATGATGTCCGTTTTCAAAAATTCATAATGGTGGATCTAATATGGCAGATGACATTTTTGAAAATCGATCCAATTGACTTGAAACTTGTTACTCGGGGGTTTTTGGTGTCGCGGATCACGAGAGAAGAGAAGAATTGCCTATACTCTGATCTTAGCTTTAAGGCCGAGAAGAATTGCCTATACTTAACTTATCTTAACTTTAAGGCTGATCTTAGCTTTATGGCCTAGAAGAATTGCCTATACTCTGATCTTAGCTTTAATGCTGATCTTAGCTTTAAAGCCGAGGAGAATTGTCTCTCTACACTCTGATTTTAGCTTCAATCCCGAAAAAATGTTTTGGCGGTAAGAGATTTGCCAGCAATGAAGAAATGATTGGAGCTATAAATCAGTATTTTGAGGATCTTGACGGGTTAACGTTTAAAAATGGTATAACAAAACTAGAACACCGTTATGAGATATGTATGCTCATTCTAAAATTTTTCAGGTATTATTCAGTCATCATATGTAACCATTTGGCATAAATAAAGTTTCAACATTCGAGGTACGAAAAAGGGGCATTTTTTGACGAGGCTCTTTCCCCGCCCTTTTTTTCTAGCCAAATTTTCAAGCCATTTTTTCTCGCTCTTTTTTTCTGTCCAAATTTTCCTTAACTTTTTTCGGCCAAATTTTCCAGCCCTTTTTACTTGAAAAATTTTCCTGCAAAATGATTGTCTACAACTTTTCCCGTTAAATTTCCCGCCCAATTTTTTTGCCAAATTTTCCTGAAAAATTTTCCCGCCAAATTTTCCCGCACTTTTTTCCGGCCAAATTTTCCCGTATTTTTTTTCCTCCCAAATTTTCCTGAAAAATTTTCCCGTCAAATTTTCCCGCCTTTTTTTCCTGCCCAATTTTCCCGAAAAATATTCCAGCCAAATTTTCCCGCCTATTTTTCCCGTCAAATTTTCCCGCCCTTTTTTCCCGAAATATTTTCCCGAAAATTTTTTCCTCCAAGTTTCCCGCCTTTTTTTCTGCCAAATTTTCCTAAAAAATTTTCCGGCAAAATTTTCCCCCTCCCTTTTCCGGCCAAATGTTCGCCCTCTTTTTTTTCTGGCCAAATTTTCCCGCCCTTTTTTCCTGCCCAATTTTCCCGAAAAATATTCCCCCCAAATTTTCCCGACAAATTTTCCGGCCAATTTTTTCCGCTCTTTTTTCAGCCAAATTTTTCTGCACTTCTATTCCCGCCATATTTTCCTGCCCTTTTGTCTGCCAAATTTTCCCGAAAAAATATTAAGCCAAATTTTCGCACCCTTTTTTTCCGCCAAATTTTCAGGCGAATTTTTCCCGCTCTTTTTTCCACGCAAAATTTTCTTGCATTTTTTCCCCGAAAAATGTTCCCCCAAATTTTCCCGAACAGTTTTTCGGTCAATTTTCCACGCTCTTTTTTCCCGCCAAATATTCCTGCCAAATTTTCCCGCCCTTTTTTTCATGCAAAATTTTCCCGCCAAAATTTCCCGCCCTTTTTCCCGCGAAATTTTCCCTCAAACTTTCCCGAAAGGTTTTTCGGTAAATTTTTCACGCTTTTTTTTTCCACCAAATTTTCCTGCCAGATTTTCCCGAAAAATGTTCCGGCCAATTTTTCCCGCTCTTTTTTCCGGCCAAATTTTCCCCCACTTATTTTCCGCCCGGAAAATTTTCAAGCCCTTTTTTCCTGAAAGATTTTTAAGCCCTTTTTTCCTGAAAAATTTTTGCGAAAAATTATTCCGCCAAATTTTCCGGCCCTTTTTTCCTGCGAAATTTTCCCGCACTTTTTTCCAGCCAAATTTTCCCGCCTTTTTTTTCCTGCCAAATTTTCCTGAAAAATTTTCCAGCCAAATTTTCCAGCCGAATTTTCCCGCACTTATTTCCGGCCAAATTTTTCAGCCCTCTTTTCTGAAGAATTTTCCTTAAAATGTTGTCCGCCAAATTTTCCCGCCCTTTTCTCCCGAAAAATTTTCCCGCCAAATTTTCCCGCATTTTTGCCGGCCAAATTTTCCCTCCATTTTTCCTGAAAAATTTTCCTTAAGAATTTATCCGCCAAATTTTCCCGCCCTTTTGTCCCGAAAAATTTGCCGCCAATTTTTCCTGCAATTTTTATCCCGCCATATTTTCCCGCACTTTTTCCGGCCAAATTTTCAAGCCCTTTTTTCCTGAAAATTTTTCCCATAAAATTTTCGCGCCTAATTTTCCCACTTCCCAATTTTCCTGCATTTTTTCTAGCCAAATTTTCCAGCCCTTTTTTCCTAAAGATTTTTCCCGAAAAATTTTCCCCTAAAATTTTCCCGCCAAATTTTTTCGCACTTTTTTCCTGCCAAATTTTCCAGCCATATTTTCCTGCACTATTTTTCCGGCCAAATTTTCTCGCCCTTTCTCCTGAGAAATTTTCCGGCCAATTTTTCCCGCTCTTTTTTTCCCGCCAAATTTTACTGTACTTTTTATCCCGCCAAATTTTCCTGCACTTTTTTCCGGACAAATTTTCCAGCCCTTTTTTCCTGAAAAAATTTCGCGTAAAAATTTTCCCGCCAAATTTTCCCACTTCCCAATTTTCCCACAAAATTTTCCCGAAAAAATTTCCGACCAATTTTTCCCGCTCTTTCTTTTCCGCCAAATTTTCCTGCCAAATTTTTCCCGCCAAATTTTCCAGCCCATATCAAAGAGCAAGATCTTAGTGTTCTCAGACAGGGAACCTCTTCTGTCTTAGACTACTATAATTTAGTAAATAAAAAACTGACGCTATTAATAAACAAAACCATCATGACATACGGATCCGAAAACGAAATTACTAAAGAATTTAATAAAAAGAACAGGGAAAGGGCACTTCGAATTTTTATCACAGGCCTTGACGGTAATCTAGGAGAGATTTTGTTTTCGTTGAATCCAGACAGCCTACCCAATGCTTTAGCTAATGCACAGGAATTGGAGGCCAACTATCAACGGGCAAACTTCGCCCAAAATTATTACAATCGTCAAACCAAACCAAAACCCACAGATCAACCAAATCAATATACCAATAGGGGCCCCAATACGAACTTTCATAAGAAAAATTTCCATAACATGCCGTCAAACGGCAGACAGGAAAATAATCTTCGTTTTCCAACAGCAAAGTCTGCCTTTCCTAATCAGAAGCAAAACACTTTTAATAATGCTTTTAATGATCAAAACCCGAGCGCTTTTCCTAATCGGAATTCAAACGCTTTTCGCAATTCAAACCCCAACGCCTTTAATAATAGGAATGAATTTGCTCCAAATCAATTCAGGAACAAACAAATGAATCCAATCCCAATGGAAGTAGACAGCTCTACGCAATTTTATAGACCTATGCCTCAAGGACCCCCACCGTTCCAAGGACATTCTAATAATTTCAATGGTCCAGCCTTTAAAAAAAGGGAATCTATAACGACGAGAAAGAATTATCAATTAGGAAAAGATGTAAAACAATAAACGGGTATAGCAATATAACACA
Source organism: Lissocephala sabroskyi (assembly GCA_037075105.1). Classification (NCBI taxonomy): domain Eukaryota; kingdom Metazoa; phylum Arthropoda; class Insecta; order Diptera; family Drosophilidae; genus Lissocephala; species Lissocephala sabroskyi. The sequence goes on along the minus strand of JBAMCP010002738.1, from coordinate 481 downwards.
TTACGTTACAATAACAATTTTTTATATCCCTCATACCTTCTATGTGGTGGATAATCTCGACGCCGACCTATTAATCGGTTACAATTTGTTAAAAAAAACTTGACGCTCAAATCGACATAAAAAATGGATTTTTTATTCACAACCAAGGGAAGGAAAACATCTTTGAAGAGAATAAGAACAATTCAATACAGCAAAGTTTAGGCTGCATCAAAATAAGCAAAGAACAAGGTTAATCAAGCAATAGTGACCAGGAAGATTCAGAATTCAACCTTTCATGTATTAAGGTATCAGAACCAGATAGTTCCTGTAGTGAGGATCATTCCAAAAAAATCATTCCTATTTATAGTAAACAATACCCTTATGCCTTTTCAGCTAATAATTTTGTAAGAGAAGAGATTGACCGCTTACTTAGAAACAATATAATACGTCCTAGCCGTAGCCCCTATAATTCCCCAGTTTGGGTAGTCGACAAAAAGGGAAC
>JBAMCP010002736.1:0-10677 GCA_037075105.1 Lissocephala sabroskyi | reverse complement strand
ATTCCGCCCACAACTATCAACTGCATACAATTCCCCAATCAAAGCCACTGAAAGCGAAGAAGTTTTTGTCATAAAACCGAAACGCCCCCCCCCCCCTTTGTTGTTGTTGTTTCCTTTGCTCGTCATTTCCCCAGGTGGGTCACGTGCTGGTGTGCGTGTGTGTGTGTGTGCACCTGATAATTTTACTACCCAACGCGAAACGATGCCCACTCAAAAGTCCTGCCCGCAATCACCTTCCACATTACACATACGCCGAGTTGGCCATTTGGCGAGCATAGAGCGGAGGAGACGGAGGGACGGACGACGGATGATAACTCACTTTTGTTTCATTTTTCGATACACAACGGAATAATAATGGCAAAATGAGCAACTTCTCGGCATCTCAGGCCCCCAACCAGCGCAGCCGGCACAGTCAAGATGTCTCAAGATGCTCCCCAATGAACACACCAATAAACACGCTCATATACGCCAACACCACCCACCCACACCCACACACACACACACAGCCCGAGAGAGCGAATGGCACTCAGTCGGTTGGCTTGGCTTCGTCTGCTTGGCGAATGTCACTTGTTGGGTGGCTGGGAGCCGAGTGTGTGTGTGTGTGTGTGGGTGTGCGAGTGTGGCAATGTATAATTTTTATTCGCACCAAGGTTGCTCCCCACGGATGTGTCGTCGTCGGCATTCCTACTCGTCCTTTTCGGCATTGCCGGCGTCTCCGGCGTTGCCATTCAACTCGCTGTGGGAAATTGGGTCCTCCGCGCCCGTCCCTCGCCCCTTTGGGCTTCTTCGGAGGATCCCTTTTTCGCCTAACCGAAATAAAACTTAGCTCAAAAGGGAATCCTCTCAAGAGGAGTCCGATGAGAGCAAGGAAGGAAATTTTACGGCTCAAGGATATGAATAATTTCTTAATGATCTGTTGAGTTAAAGGATTATTGGTGGGTGAAAAGATAACAAAGCTATTAAGGATTTTTAGGGCATTTAAAACTCTTAGAAAATTTGTGAGTTTTGGGAACATTTACAGTTTAGAAGAACTTGAGAGATTTGAAGGTTTATATTCTTGGGAAGGATAAAATTAGGCTAAAATAGATCTCCAAGAATTTCTGAGAAAGTTCTTTATCAATTCGTCTTTAAAGTCTTAGGGAATCTAAAAGAATTGTTGGGGGTTTTGGCTTCTCTGAGTTCCAAATAATTTCACCCTTTGAGGGTCCTCAAAATACCTCAAAAACTTACAGCCTCAAATCTTCCATTGGTTTCCGGGAACTGGGCTTAAATTTTGAAAGCTTCCCCAATCCTTTTTGGATTCCTATAAAGCTTCTTTGTAAGCAGATCTTGAATGCTGAAGAATTCCTTTGAAATTTCGTTGACTTTAATTTCTGGCAAACTTAAAAAACTTTTCCCTAAATTAACTATATATCATAATATTCCTTCAAATCCTTTCCATAAGACCTTTCCTAGATCTATCCAAGGTTTTTTCAATCGCCTCTTAAATCTCAACCAAGATTCTCTGAGTTTTCTTAACCTTTGCCTGCTAATTTGAGGCCATTGACTTTGCCTCGACTCATCGACTCCTTGAAGGCAACTCAACCGCCTGGCGACTCCTGCCCGCAACCGCTGTGACCTGTGACCCATCGGCGACGCATTGAGGCCACAGCTCTCTCAAGCAGACGCCACCGGAAAGCTTACGACGGAAGGCCGCACAAAAGAGCCAATTCATTTTCGCCAGGCGGCGCATAGCAATGCCACCAGCAACAACAACAACAACAGCAACAACAACGGCAGCAACAGCGGCAGCTGAAAGACAATTTTCGGATCCCCAAACTTATCACAGCCTCACGATTTCCCTTTAGAACATTATACAACACACCAGAGAGAAGGCGACGACGACGACTATAGGACTATAAAGCGAAGCGAGGGGAGGGAGTGGCAGTGCAGCCTGAAAGTGCGAGCGGAGCTCCGCGCGCAGTGGTGATAAAGTTTGGCCCTCAATTGTGCCGTTAGTGGGACCGACACACACACACACACACAGAGGGAGTTGGCCAGCCGACAAACTTGAGCGCAGGCAGGTGTAGGCATGGCACCCAGCCAGCCCGCCCAGCAGCAGGACTCGTACTCCTGCCGCCGCCGCTGCTGCTCTGGTGGCTGATGCATGCCCCAAGGAGAGCAGCCCACCAATGGTGGGCAGGGCCAGTTGATGATGATGTTGCTGTTGCTGTTGCTGTTGCCCCCCGCCCTCCCCCCGAGCCGCTTGGCCGTTCGACTGCTTTGCTGGCATTGCCATTGCCGCCTGGTTGGCTTGTCTGTTCGACCCTGGGGAGTTTGCCACAGCAACAGAAAAGAGCAACAAATAATGAACAAACAAACACACACACACACACAGATAGGGGGCCATGTGTGAGAGTTCCATTTAAACATGGCGCTTGCTTTATTATTGTTGGCTAAACGAACAGCAACAACGGCAGCGGCGGCGGGAGCAACATCGGTCGTAACAAGCAAACGCTTTGGTCATTGGAATCGATGGCTTTACACCCAAGTGCCATAATCCAATGACGCACAGGAATACGCCAACAACACACGCACACCAGCACACACACACACACAGCAGGACACTCAGCATCCCCGTGTACTTTCGGTGCGGTGTATGGAAATGTAACGCTGCCTGGACACATCAAAGTTTATGTGACTGCTATTTGGGGCGGGCCAGGGGAGGTGGGCCTTGGGGAGCACCAACGAACACGAAGGGTAACGGGCAGGCAAAACCTTTCCGTGGGGTCAAAAATCCTCATAGTTCAATTTGGCGTATAAAGAAAAAAACGTTGCCTACTTTTCAGGGCGCCAAATAGGGGAATTTCGTAAAATAGTTAGGGAAGGAATTTTAAGCTTTTTTAACCGGCAAAAATAAATTAAATTATTGTGAAAAGCTAAAAAATATTCTGGAATTCCTGTAGAAGAAATTTCTAACGGTTAAAATCAGTTCGGAGACGGTTAGCTATCTTCTAAACTTTTTTATTTTCTTCGTCAATTGGGCTGCCAAATTCCTTAACTGACCTTGTGGTTTGCTCTATTTCAAATATCTTAAGGGCTCTGCAAAACTTTCGAACTCTCCGACCTCAGCGGCCAGGGGAGCACCAAATGACCCACCAAAAAGCCGAAGACGAAACATTTGCTATTTATGAGACTGTCGAGAGTTATTAGCCGGACATGTTGAATGCCCCAGGGGCGAGTTGCAAGCGGGCAGGCAAGCGGCGCTCGCCCAAGCGCAAGATGACCACCAACTTCCCATCTTCATCGTTCCTCTGTGTGTGTGTGTGTGTGTGTGTGCGGCAGTTCATACCGCATTTATCTTTGCGCTAAAGCAATAAAATATGCAAATTGAAGTCAAACTTACCAAGAGCGACAGCAGCCGGAGCAGCGCCGCTGCATTTGCTGGTCCTGCAATGCCCGTTGGCCGTTGCCGTCGCTGTGGCTGCGGGCGGTGGGTGGGGCGAGTCTGCATCTTCAGCTGATGCCGAAGCCCGGACTGCCGGCAATTCTCCAGGGTGTTGTAGTTCTTCTTGTGCAGCTGCCCCAGTTGCCGCCCCTCGCACTCTGAGGCCATCAACAGCTGCTGTTGGCCAGGTTTGTTGTTGTTCTTGTTGCTGTTGCTGTTGCTGTGATTCATCCAGCTGATCGTCGTGGTCGTCAGGCTGCTCCTCGTCGCTCTCATCGGCACTGAGCAGCTCCTCCTTGGGCTCCAGCAAATCACCAGCCATCTCTGCCTCGGTTTCCATCTCCGTTTCGCCAACTGTCAAAGAGGTCAAGCGAATTTCAACTCAATCAATTGGGTTTTTGGCCTACGCTGTCACCCAATGCCCCCCCCCCCTCTCCCCTCCGTCTATGGAACAGAGGCAGCGCCTGCCACTCATGCAGATTATCCTTAAGCACTCCCCGGGCGGCCATCGTGCCAAAAATTCTATTTACACGTTTTGTGTGTTTTATTGTTGGTGGTGGCGACGCCTCACGCCCCTGCCCCTGCCACAGCCCCGGCAAAGAGGCAGGCGCCGCCGATACCTCAAAAACCGTACGACGAGGTGAATTGGCTGTCTCCGTCCACCGTGCGCTGTCCGTGGTCCGTGTGCTCCTGTGTTTGCGGCAAAGCCGCACGTGATCGATGGTCCTCGTACGACCGTCCAACCGTCCGAATGGTTAGTTTGGGGGGCCTTAAAAGTAATTGCAAGGGTGCAACAAAGGACCCCGCACGAAGGACCCACCCGGCCGGCAAAGGCAAAATGGAAATGTGGAACATGTGTAATTGTGCAATTAAATTGAATTTTTCATAAATTTTCATCCCGAATATCCTCACTGAGCCAGCTCGCCAGGACAATTTCATTCACAAAACTGTAAGGGTTGGTTAGCCTGGCAGGACTCAGGGAAAACAGGGAGTTATTGGAGAATTTTTCAAAGGGATCTCTTCACGGTTTTGTAGTTCTTCTTTCAGTCGGGAATAACGGTATTTGTCCGTCTAATTTTCTCATATATTTTCTCTCTTCTCTTGCTAATCCAGAATTCTTCAGAATTCTCCAACTTTTTTCAGTCAATCTCTTCAAATCTCTTCTTTACCTTAGGATTGACCTTTTTTCAATTCTGAACACAACTGTACTTCCTAAAAGATCTTTGTCTTAGCTTTCTTGGGCAGTACTGTACTTTGTTTTCTGCTCTTTTCTTTACCTAAAAACATAGCCAATACCTAGCTAGACTTCTTTCTATCCTTCCTTCTCATAATCTTCGTTTTATCCTTTCAAGCACAACTGTACTCTCTTCTTTAAGCTTTCCTCGCAATTGCTTCTCTTACGTGGGAAATTCTGGAATCAGCCAAACTGTGAATGATAACAAAAAGCGGCCTCCTTGACCCCCACTGACCCCCCTCTAACCAGAGCCCCCCCCCCCATTGCGTTTGCGGAAACCGCTGGCCATTTTATATTGGTCGGCTGTTGAGCGACTCTCGGGCAAGGTAACCGAGCCTGCTCCTTCCGAAAAAAAAGAGCAAAAAATATATGGGCAAAAGGACATGCCGGAATCACACCGCAAGGAATCGCCACCGAAATCAACATTATGCATGGCCAACGGCCGAGCGACACAGTCGATGGTGACCAACAGACATAATGGACCGAGCGAGCGTCCAACCAAGGAGCCCAGGACAGAGAGGACACTTTGTTATTATTTCCATATGAAGGAAGGCAAAGCCGAGCCCGCCGCGTGAGGGGGTTGGGCCCGCCGGTTTGGGCGGCGGGTGCGCCGATTTTGGGGTGTGCGGCGGCGGCGGCTGCGGAAGTGAAGGCAACGCCGCCGCGTATTTTAAAATAAATGCGAGTGTGAAAACGATGGAGGGGGCGTGGGGGAGGGGGAACCAGTTATGGTCGTTAAAATTGTCGAAGCTCACAACAACGACGACGACGAACCCAAGTTCTTTTTGTGCTCGCGTGTGTGTGCGTGTGTGTGAGTAAGCGCCCATATGTATGCAAGCGATTTTCATTTTTGTTTAAAGCCCCCCAGAGTGCATTTCGCACTCGGTCGGTGGCGGTGTTCGGCATCGGCGTCCGCGTAAGCGTCTGTGTGTGTGTGTGTGTGTATTGGCGCTTTGTCTTTGGTTGGTGTGAGTGCCCCGAGCAGCATCGCAAGTGCTCGCGTGTGTGTCGCTGTGTGTGTGTGTTTCTTACTTGTTTTTCGGCTATAGCTTGTTTTTAAGCGGTTTGCTCTTCGCCGAAAAAGGTGCGCACACCCCCACACACACACGCAGGCACACACATATTTGTAAACGTAATAATAAGCGGCGTCCCCTTTGACCCATCAATCCGTTGCCACTACCCAGAACCCGCCGCCGCTTGCCACTTTTCTTGCTCCCAAATGGCTACTAAGCGTGCCGAGTGGGGGGGGGGGGAGGGGAAGCCCAAGTGCTAAAAACAAAGCGCCCAACCGCCCCCCGCCAGTTCCCCAGACCACCATCACCCAACCACCCGATCGTCCCTCCAGTCGCCAACACCCCCAGCTCAACTTTTATAATGGCCAAGAACATACACACACACGCGTGTGTGTGTGGGTGTGTATTAAAAAAATAATGAAATAACAAACCCGAAGGTGTTGTTAAAAACGCCAACAATAAATTTTATCAATAGTTGTGCACAGAGTTGCCATTGCCAGTGCAATTGGTGTGGCAGCTCTGCCGATATTTAAACTCGGCTTGGCAGTTATCGAAGAGCGAAAATAAATAAATTATTTGCAGTAACATTGGAACTTAAAATTGTTTAATTAACTGCCCAAATAAATGTAAAATCAGCAGAGATTTTAAATTAAATTCTTGTCTCAAACAATCGCAGCTTGAAATCGCAGCTCTGTTGGCAACTCTGCTTGCGAGTTTGCTGCAGCCCTGGTTTATCAAATTAAAACCTGTTTTTTTTAAATGATGCCGGCGACAGTAAGTTGATAAACAATTAGGACAGTTAAGTCGCTTGCGCAATTAGTCTGCCTGATTTTTAATCGATAACCGATAGTCGCTTTAAAGTGCGTTCGTTTGTGAATTTGCCGTGTGTTGATTTGGGTTTTGTGGCTTACTTGTCAAAATCCGTTATATTCCCGGCAAGAGGCCAAGTTCGTCCTGGTGCCCGTCGCCCGTGCAAATCTATTTACCAAACTAGTTACCGCTGCAGACAGAGGCCCCAGAGGCCAACCCCCCCAACCAACCAATACATAAACATTATATACACATGCACACGGATCAGCAGCCAATCCCCCCACTGCCAGTCCCCTGACAGCCCTGTGCGTCGCCCCCGCCCCCTCCGTCGTCGCTGTCGCAGTCTGCCCGACGCTAGTGTAGTGCTATTTTGGCCCTCTTTGCAATGACATAGAAAATATTTTGCCAATACCCCAAGGAGGCCCACGTGGACGCAAAGGAGCAGCGGTTGCAAGGCTGCCGCCTGGCAAACTCCAACCGTTAACGGTAACGCAGGCTAGCCTCGAAACTGTCGCCGAGCCAAGCGAGCCAGGCTGAGCACGTTGCCCGGTGTAACCGGGCAGGGAATTGCAAGTAGCAAGCGAAATGAGCAGCGGAACAGAACAAATTCCTGCTGGCAATTAGCCGTCCGCCCGCCCGACAGGTGAGTCACAATGAATACGGTTAAAAAAATTATCGCCCGGTCGATAAATCACAATCGAGTGCTTCACACACGCACCACATACCAACGGACAGACAGAGAGGGGGAGGGGAGTGAGGGCGGACAAAGGCAGGCCAAAACCGGCCGGCGAATGGGAATCCTCTGGGGAATTGCGCATGTTTTCTGGGCCGTCCTCTGGGTCCCCTGGGGATTGGCCAACAGCCGCCCGAGCGACGTCCCCCAGAGAAATCCACTGGCAATGGGTTTTCTGTGTTTTTGTGCTTTTTTCACTCACACACACAAACACACACACACACACGCGAATGCTGCGCAAAAAGCGCAAGGCAAAGTCAACGCCGCCGCCGTCGTCGTCGTCGTTGTTGTTGTTTTTTTACGGGCAACGTCGGCTGCCATTGGGGAAATTTTATGTGTGGGCGGCTGGGCGGCGAGTGTGTGTGTGTGTGTGTGTGCCCTTTCCCCGCCTGCTGGAGTCTTTGGGGGCCTCCCCGCCCACATGAGTATTGGATTTATTGTCAATTTTATTTGTTATTGTTATCAATGTTGTTGCTGCCGGCGGACGGCGGGTGCGCCGGCTTTGCTGTTATTTACACTGACACAATTTGGAATTGTATTAAAAATTAACGGCACTTTGGTTGCTTTGGCTGCCGTCTCAGTGCCTGGCAATGCACCTGCACCAACAGGCTGACGGGAAATTGCGTTGCAATCCAAGCCGGGCTACTTTTTTTCCTCTGCCCCGTCCCCCTCCCCCCTCTTCCCAGCCAAAAACGTTCAGTGTTTCAACCTCGATTTTGGTCTGGGCGGCAGGCAGCCAAAGCTCCTGGGGGGGAGATGAGGCCTGCCCTGTAGCCTGGCTGTGTGTCTGCCGTGTGTGTGTGTGTGTGTTTTAGGTGTACTTTTCCCCGAGGACCACTGTGCGGCGGCCCGGACATGGGCCGCCTGCCGGCCGCTGCACTGGCATTTGCATTTGTCAAAATGGCCAGAAGGGGGCGGCAGTGGCACTGGCAGCGGCTTAGCTCGTTTCGGCCCCAGAAATTTGATGGCAGCCCTGGCCAAGTCCCCCGAGACAGCCAACAGGACTCGACCCACAGTCTTGGCAGCCGGTCAAGCCGACCTGCCCACCAACAGACAACAACGCCGGCCTGGCTGCTCTTCTGGGTTAGTTAGGCGTCCCCAAGCGTGGCCAGTGGCGCGTTCAAAGCAAATCAATCAAAGAGGGAAGCACACATGGGCGGTTCGGGAGGCTGAGATCTTTGGGTGGCCCCTGGGGAGGAACTTACGTTTGAGACAAGCACGCGGTTTGGCCTGTTTACGCCGTGACATGGCCAGGACGCAGGATCACTCGACACTCACTTCCCTCACTCACTGGATTTTCACTGGTTTGGAAAAAGCGCGCCAACTTAACCGATGGCCGTTTAGCCTTTCAAACACTTCAAGTCTTTCGTTGGTTTCGTTGGCGATTTGCCGCGCTGAGGTCCTGGCGCCAGCAACGACAGCAACTGACTAAACTCAGTCCGCGTCCGCATGCCAATGCTGGCCAAAGAGCAAAGTTGAAAGGAAGCTCTTCCGACGCCGGCCCACAAAATGGTCGCTCGCTTCGGCCCGTGAGAGCGCTCAGCAGGCGGCCCACCGGCAAGAGAGAGCGGGCAGGCCAGAGAGCTGCGCGCACCCAGGCCCACCCCGCGGGCCAGGCTGTGGGCCGGTGGTCGGTCCGGCGGCGCAATTCCCTTGGGGGGTGGGGCAACCGAGGCGAGCGAGTTGGGCAGCTACCCCTGGAGATTTGGTGCTGCACCAATCGGCGGCGCGTTCCTGGGTGCCCGCGTCTCATGCTGGGTCGGGCGGAGGGGTGGCCAGAGCGGCGTTGTTGCAATTATAAAGTCGAAGTCAAGTCAATTATTTTGCCTTGGTCACGTCCTCGTCATCATCACCACCACCGGTGGCAGCGGCAGTGGCAGTGCTGCTGGCAGGGCCCTTGGGGGGTCCACTGGGCGAGTTGATGTTGCGAGGACGGCGACGGCGGCGTTTCAAGGTGCTGCTGGGCTGGGTTTCTAATTTGCAAAGCGATTTTCAAGTTTCTCAGCAGCGGGAGAGAATCACCTCGAAGAGGCCGCCAAATGCGTGAGAAACTCAAGTGAAAATCGCCTGGCGGGGTGGGCCCAGATTGCGATTATCGCTAAATTCTAAAGGGCAGAATTCACAACTTAAACGCATTGTTAAGTCGGTTTTATTTATATAAATCTTGATGGATGCTGTGACTGCAAGCAACGTGGAGAAGTTCGCATTGTGGGTCTTTTAATCCTTATCAAGCAAATTCGACTAGAACAAATAATTTTCCGGTTGATTTCCAACTATTAAATGCGAATTCAATGTAATAATTAATTCAATACTCTGCTTTCAAATCGCGCGCCAAAGGGCCGCCACCGGCATAAACAGCGCTGCACTGAAATATCGATAGACCTTGAATAGCAAATGCAGCAACCCTGGCGGCAAGGGCGGCAGCGAATACAGCAATCATTGGTGGCGCCATCTATAGGCCATTTGCGGCTGCGGTTAGATAATTTCGGCAGAATTTCAGGCTTTGCATTTCTCAAGAAGCTGCTGCTTTAAAAGGGTCCGGATGGAGCCTTGCCTCCTTTCTATATTTATTTTAATATTTTATTTATTATTATCGTTTATACAAAGTAGGGAAATCTATCTTTCTTTATCTATTTAAATTTTTTATATATTATTATCGCTTATACAAAGTGGGAAAAAATTTAGAATTATTAATTGCCCGCTTATAATAAAAATATGGGCTTCTATATAAAAAAGCACGGACAGACGGTCATTCGGATAATAAAAAAGACAGGCAATTCAGATTATTATATCAGACTCACAGCCGCCCGATGGATGGAGAGAACTCCTTCGATTTAATCATATTCCCGGTAATCCTTACCGAAATTGATATTCCCTAAGTGCCTGCGGGATCCTAAATATGCCCAATTTATGTGAGTTTCCTCACAACATAACCCGATCGGTAATTAACCACAAATTAACACCCTCTTGTCCCAAGCGTCCTCACGGCAGCGCCAGGAATTCCCCATATCAGTTCCTTTATCCTTTCCCCAACCCCTACAACGTCACACAAGGAAATACTTCGATCTGCCGTGCTTCCTTTTTACCGCGCCACTCAAAAAAAAAAAGGAGAAAAGGAAGAAAACAAAACTCCGCCTGGCCATTCATCACGGCTCCTCATTCATGAAGAGGACAAGAGGACTCGCTTTTGTTTACACTTTGCTTTTGGGGATACTACGACGTAGTAAAAGTAGCGGGTCTCGGGCATCCTAACCGGTCCGACGGCGAGCAGAGTTGGCGAGCGCCAAGGAAGCGCCCCAGGAAGCCCCCTCCGCGCGCCCCGCGAAGGAAGCAGGCAAGGCGAAAACATCTGTCGACGGCCACAAAACCCGAAATGCCAAAAAAGAAACAACAAAAAAACCAGAACATCTGATTGAGTTCCCCAAAAAACCGAACCGGCTACAAAAAGTCACCTTTTTTT
>JBAMCP010002734.1:0-10685 GCA_037075105.1 Lissocephala sabroskyi | reverse complement strand
ACAATTCCAGTCAACCAGCAGTGCGTGTGTGTGCGGCGGTGTGTGTGGCGGTGTGTGTGGATTATGTGATTACGATCGAAAATTAGGCATTGTTAAAGCGAATAAATTTCAACGAATTTTCGTTTTCTATGCAAACGAACTAAATGAAAAATGACCACCAGATAGAAAATAGGCCACTGCCGGGGAAACCGGGAGTTCGCTTTGTTCGCAGGGGAATTTTTACGATAAACTAATAAAAATAATTCAGCTTGCTATGCGACTTCGAAATTTAGTTACAAACAAATCGTCAGAGATTCCGAGAAAGTCGCAAAAAGCCATAAAATTATGAAAACAAAACGAACCGAGTAGAAGCCGCAAATGTGGACAAACGGGCGGCTTAATTTTGTGGATAGTCAAGTTTCAATCGGAATTTTGGGGTGGCTAAATTTAATTCAGTACTCGGAGGCTGGAAAATTATTACAGAAGCTCCACGCTCTCAAAAATTAGATTAAAACCACAACAATAAAAACGAGCAGTGGATTGTAATTAATTAAAATGTCTGAATATTTTCCGCCATGCGTTCCGGTCATTTCAATGACCTCCCCGGCCTCTGGCCACCAAAGAGTCACTGGAGCAGCCAGTCCACTCGACCAATGGATGTATCATCGGTCCCCCCGCCCCGCACACCCTTAAATATGACGTAGCGCTCTTGACGCCACTTGAAGTTATGGGGGGGAAATTGGGGTTCTTGCTAATCAAATTGAAAGAGCAGCGGACGCAGACGGCACCGATCCCAGTGAAAGGTGTTGAGATGCCGTTGGGTCGACGGGGAGCGGGGAATCCGATAAGATAGAACTTGTTGGTGTGCAGGTGTGTGTGTGTGGGTGTGCGAGGTGTTTATCTTGACATTTTTAAAACGAATATGGGACAGAGCAATTTTTGTTTGTTTATAAAAAAAGAAATAAATAAAAATATTAGCGAGCATCCAAACCGTTTAAGTTAAACGCAAATAACCGGGAAATAAAAAAAAATAAAACTGGAAACCTCGGCAGCGGGGCAGCAATTGTTGTTAGTTTTTTGTAGCTTTTATTTTCCACGGATCATTAATAGCCAGCGGGTAATTTATCTTCTTTTATCTGTGTAGTTGAATAGCAGCAACAACCACAGCAACAATGCCGCGTTGTGGGCTTTTTTGTGGCTGCTGAAACCGCAGAGACAGCAGCAAATTCTAAGGGATAAAAGTTAATCGAATACAAAAAAGCAGCCAGCATGGTTCTTTGATTTGAGCCAGCAAACAACAACAAAAAAAACCAAAACCGCGTTTTATAGGCCTTCCCAAAAATTAAACAAACTTCGCTTGAAATGGCAGATGAAAAAGAAGCCGAGGCCCCCGCCGCGGGCCCTAGTAAGTTGGCTAAGACGGCCTCCTCGCCCACCGCTTTAAATTTAACCAGCATGCGGTCCACGCCCACGCTGGGCCAATTGGGCAAGCAAACGTCGCTGAATCAACGGCTCAGCCAACTCTACGACAGCGGGGCGGAGAGCGGGGACGAGCAGTCGCGGCTCATCCGGACGCCCTCTTCGCGGGCCCACAAGTTCATTATTATACCAGCCACGCCCACCACTCCAGGCAGCGGGCCGGCGCCGCCCTTTCGCCAAACCAACTCCACCACCTCGCTGGTGGCCCTGGCGGCTTCGCTGCAGAAACAGCCGGCGGTGAAGACCACGGCGCCCTTCAAGTCTCGTCCTGCCTCGGAGGTCATCCAGCCGGGCGTCCTGCCGCCTGGCCAGCCCTCGGCCGCAGCCTCCACCTCCACGGTGACCTTCACCATTGACGACTGCGATGCGTATTACCCGCCTGTGGTTATAACCCCCACGCCCGCCACCTTGACCTGCACCACCACCACCACCATGGCCGGCAGCCAGGTGGCAGTGGCGCCCAGCATGGACCGCCTGGCCAGGATCGGCAGCCACAGCAGCAGCATGCGGTCCGTGGCCTCAGGTAGAACCCAGCCCGCCCCAAAGCTCCACCGAAACCGCTTACGCTTTGCCCTTCCCCCAGCTCACGACAGCAGCGGGAACCTCGCCCTGCTGAACACCAGCGGCGGCCCCCAGGCCTACCATCCGCTCTACATGCAGCCGCATGCCTCGCTGAGCGCCAGTTCCTACCAGTTCCATGACCTGGGCACCAACCAGATCTACTCGGATGTGACTTCAGTCCGGTCGCTGGCTTCGATTGGCATTGGCTCCACCGATGGCAGGAAGCTGGTGATTCGCCGGGTTCCGACGACAGCCAACGAGCTGTTTGACATGGTCAACCCACAGACGCCGCCGTAAGTAGCCTCGAAGCCATTAGATTTATAGTAAGTAGCCCAAATATTTGGGTCGACTTTTCGCACCCTTGCCAGCCCCGGGGAGAGAGCTTTTCCTTGGGGTCCACGTGATGGGGGCCTCAGAAAACGTGTGGCTCTCGCGGGCTTTAGAGTGGCTTCGCATCTATTTTTGTATTTAGCAAATCGTTCCCATAAACAAGATCAAAGCGCTCAAACTTATTGACTTAATCAATTGGCGGGCGGGAGAAGAGCCCACAACCTGCCAGTTGGCAGAAGGTCCGCCAATATTTTCAGTAACGTTGCAGCCAACAAACCGCACGGTTGTCCCAGCCCGAAAAAATTCTAACGCGCTTTCCGTTGCCCCCCAGTGATGGCCGCTTGGATATCGAAATCGATTAGATAAAGCAAAAGAATCACCAAGAATATCCTAAATAATCCTGAGAAGCGCCCGAAATGCCGGCCTATTACGACATAGACGCCCAGTCCTCCAAGCAGTCGGAACAGTCCGCCTTCAAGCGCATTGCCAAAGTGTAAGAAATCGGGAATCCGCTCGTGGATTGCATAATAAAGACGATCAACCGAGCGGGCGATCGAGCGACCGATCAGGCCATTAATTTGAGGCTCGAGTGTTTGCATTTGGAATTAGCAGATCGTCGCTGATTGAAAGTTAATGCCCGGTTAATGGACAAATGGGCAGATGGGTGTTAATAACCGATTAAAATTCCCAAAACCGAGATCAGTTTCACGCGTGCGGGTGTAAAATTCGATCTACAATCCATTATTCTGATCTATTGTTAGACAATCAAGTCCGAATCTCCGTGAAAAGATAAGGAAGCTCTAAAGCTATAAAGCCTCCTTAATTTCCAGATCTTTAGTGATTTTTAGGGATTCATTTCTAAGCCAAAAAACTAGTTGAGAGTAAGATTACGATTACGGGTGTAAAATTCGATCTCCAATCCATTATTCTGATCTATCTAAGACAATCAAGTAGAAGTACTCAAAGAATCTCCATGAAAAGTTAATGAGGTTCTACAGGTCTTATGGACCCTTAATTCTCAGATCTTTAGTGATTTTTAGGGATTAATTTCTAAGCCAAAAAGTTACTTGAAACTAAGATTACGATTACGGGTGTAAAATTCGATCTCCAATCCATTATTCGAATCTATTGTTAGACAATCAAGTGGGACTACTTAAGATTCTCTATGAAAATATAAGGAAGTTTTACAGATTCGTAAACCTCCTTAATACCCAGATCTTTAATAATTTTTAGGGATTTATTTCCAAGCCCAAAAAATACTTCAAAATAAGATTACGATTACGGGTGTAAAATTTGATTTCCATTCCACAATTCTGATCTATTCTTAGACAATCAAGTGGGACTACTCAAAAAATCTCCCTAAAAAGATAAGGAAGTTTTAAGGTTCCTAAGCCTCCTTAATATCCAGATCTTTAGTGATTTTAAGGGATTAATTTCTAAGCCGAAAAGTTACTTAAAAGTAGGAAAGACTTCCTAAAGATTACGAGCCCGCTTTTGGTCTTATAATTTATGGCAACTGAATGATCTTTTTGCATGTAAATGGGTAAGATTCCATTACGGAATTAAGACCAAAACTTTCCCGAAATTCTTCAGGTGGCAGCCGTAAATTTATCACCCGGTCAGCTTATCTAGCAGCCCCCGAAAATAGCAGAACTTTTTGCAAATCTCCGCAAACATCAGCTGCCTCGGATTCCCATGCCCATTCACATGACCGGGGACCCCAAATGCCCCCATCACCAGCCACACGATCATTTCCATCTGCGATAACGCCCCGATCCACTTGTCACCTCGAATAGCTTTGTCTTTTGTGTGGCAACCCCAGCGAGATAACTGTAATTAACCCATTAGTCGCACCAAAAGCGCATGGCAGTCCCACTGCAGCCCAGGCAATTGGATGCGCTTGGCTGCTCCTGAAAAGCATGAGGAGAGATTTCAAGTTTGTTTCCCCGCAGGCCCTTGGGACTGGACGATGACGACAGCTTCATGGACATGTCCGACGAGACGGCCAACCTGAAGCCCCGCCAGCAGCACTGGGCCAACAAAATGCAGTTCGTGTTGGCCTGCATCGGCTACTCCGTGGGCCTGGGCAACGTCTGGCGCTTTCCCTACATGTGCTACAAAAGCGGAGGTGGTAAGTGAATTTGACAGTCGAGCGGAGCGTAGCGCTTGCTCGGCGGTTTATGCGACATTTCCGCTCAAATGACTAAAAACCATAAATTAGAATTTGTTTAAACTAAGCGAGCGCGCGGCTGCCGGTTGCTGTCATCTTCTTAGGCTCGGCCCGCTGTCCCAACCCTGACGATCACGCGAGCTGCTTTATGGCCTCCGTCTATCTTCATTTGCACGTCTGCTGCCCCGGGCCCGATTTACATTCGCATTTGGCGGGCTCGCTTAATAAGCAGCAGCGTGCGGGCGGACGGACGGAGGGACGGACAGGGATTGGTCTAGAAATTGCAGTTGTCCGTTGAACCGGCGCTGGGCGGTTGGGGGCGGCACAAGTGTGTGTCAAATATTTATAATTAATTAATTTTGTTTGTTTAGCTGCTCGAATTTCGCTAAGCTTGTTTTTCTCTTCTTGCAATTTTCACAGGTGTTTTTCTAGTTCCATATTGCATAATACTTTTCGTATGCAGCATTCCGCTTTTATTTATGGAGCTCTCCGTCGGCCAATACACCGGCCGCGGACCCATCGGAGCGCTGGGACAACTCTGCCCATTATTCAAGGGTAAGTAGTCCCGAATCTCCGGATTCGAATGCCTTGGCCAAGGTCTCTGGCCAGTGGCGGCGGTTTCCGCTTGCACAAAGAGATACAAACAGACAGACAGACAGATTTATATATAGTGCAGCGATACCTGAACTTGCTAATTGTTATACGGCTGCTGGTGGTTTTAGCACTTTGCCTGCGCCGCCGGAGACCCACACACGCGGCGGCTCGGAAAAACAATGAATGCTTTTCCTCTTGCCCCGCTCACTTCCTATGACATATTTTACAGCAGGTTTAATTACAGCAAACAGTGAATTTCGAAACACCCACGCCCACGTCACGTCGGCCAGGCCGTCTAAGACCGCCGATTCAGATTCCGGGTAATAAATATTAATGTGGGGTAAACTATTTAGCCAGGTTTTCAAGGCATTTCAATTGGCATGATGATTGTTTGGCTAGACGCCGAATCCCGACTAATTAAAGCCGATTTAAGTGTCTTAATTATCCGAAATCTGCAAGTGCTCATCTGCTCATCTGTGCACTGATTTCTCCGCAGGGGTAAACTATTAAGCCAGGTTTTGAAGGCCAGTATTATTGTTTGGCTAGACGCCAAATCCCGACTAATTAGGGCCGACTTAATTGCCGAAATCTGCAACTGCTCATGTGCTCATCTGTGCACTGATTTCTCCGCAGTGGTAAACTATTTAGCTAGGTTTTGAAGGTCATGAAGATTGTTTGGCCAGACGCCAAATCCCGACTAATTAAGCCCGGAATAATTCTCTTAATTATCCAAAATCTGCAAGTGCTCATCTGCTCATCTGTGCACTGCTTTCTCGGGTAAAGTATTTAGCCAGTTTTTGAATGCATTTCAATTGCCATGATGATTGTTTGGCTAGACGCCAAATCACGTCTAATTAAGGCCAGAATAATTCTCTTAATTATCCAAAATCTGCAACTGCTCATGTGCTCATCTGTGCTTTCTCCGCAGGAGCTGGACTCGCCAGTGTGGTTGTCTCGTTTCTCATGTCCACCTACTACAGTGTCATAATAGGATATTCCATTTACTACTTCTTCACGTCCTTCAAAACGGACCTGCCCTGGATCGACTGCAACAATCGGTGGGTAAACGAAACGCCTCCAAAAACTGTCGACTGGGTTAACTTGTTTTCACTTTTTAGATGGAACACGCCAGACTGCTGGGTGCCTCAGCGGAAGCACCTCAATGCCAGTGCTCCCGAGATGTCCCGCACGCCGCCCGAGGAGTTTTTCGAGTGAGTCCTGCGAGTCCCAAGCTCACTTTTCCCCTCTAAGGCTTTTGTTGGTCCCCTTTTAGAAACAAAGTCCTGCAGATCAGCCCCGGGCTGGAGTTCCCCGGGATGATGCGCTGGGAGCTGTTCGCCTGCCTGATTTGCGCCTGGCTGATGGTCTACTTTGCCACTTGGAAGTCGATAAAGTCGTCGGCCAAAGTTCGCTACTTCACTGCCACTTTCCCCTTCTTTCTCATCATCATACTTATGTTCCGCGCGGTCACCCTGGAGGGAGCCGACGAAGGACTAAGGTTCTTCTTCCGGCCCAACTGGTCGGAGCTGAAGAACGCGAATGTGTGGATCAATGCGGCTTCGCAGAACTTCAACTCGCTGGGCATCACCTTCGGCTCGATGATCTCCTTTGCCAGCTACAACAAGTACAACAACAACATCCTGCGGGACACCATAGCCGTGAGTGCGGTGAACATGCTGACCAGCCTGCTGGTTGGCATCTTCGCCTTTGCCACTCTAGGCAACTTGGCCCTCGAGCAGAACACCAACGTGCGGGACGTCATAGGCGATGGGCCGGGCATGATCTTTGTGGTTTACCCCCAGGCCATGGCCAAGATGCCCTACGCCCAACTGTGGGCGGTTCTGTTCTTCTTTATGCTGCTTTGTTTGGGGCTCAACTCGCAGGTGAGTGGGGATCTGCGAATCCTTAAGGAAAATGTTTCATGTTTAATTTCCCCAGTTTGCCATAGTCGAGGTGGTGGTGACGTCCATTCAGGATGGCTTCCCGCGCTGGATCAAGCGGCATTTGGGCTACCATGAGATCGTCGTTTTGTTTGTCTGCGTGATTTCCTTCCTCTTCGGCCTGCCCAACATTATCCAGGGCGGGATTTACTACTTCCAGCTGATGGACCATTACGCGGCCTCGGTGACGATCATGTTCCTGGCCTTCTGCCAGATGATTGCCATTGCCTGGTTCTATGGCACCGGCCGGCTGTCCAAGAACGTCAAGCAGATGACCGGCAAGGCGCCTTCCTTCTACCTGAAGTCCAGCTGGATTGTCCTGGGTCCCTGTCTGCTCTTCGTAGGTTTTCTAGATCCCCCACGATTCCTATAACATTCTCATGATTGCTGTCCTTCCTTCCAGGCCATTTGGGTGCTGAGTCTGATTAACTACCATGAGCCCACCTATCACAACGGCAGGTACACTTATCCTGACTGGGCCTACGGCATTGGCTGGATGTTTGCCTCCCTATCGCTGGTCTGCATTCCTGGCTATGCTTTGATCAACTTTGCCCGGGCCAGCGGTTCCACTTTCTGGGAGGTAAGTAGGCTGAAAGTTGGCCCTGCTTAAAGCTGATTTATGTTTTTGATTCGCAGCGCATTCGCCACACTTTGCGCCCGAACATCTACGAGTGTAAGATCTGCGGCGAGCACCACTGCGAGCACGACTACCCCGAACAGGAGCAGTACATGCTGGCCCAGGAGATGGCCAGCGTTTATAAACCCACCACATCGCACCTGCAGCTGGGCCAGAAGACAGGCTACAGCGCCATGCACCCGCACACCGAATTCAAGTACCCAACGAAGCAGGAGCCGCAGGAGGAGGAGCGGGCGACGGCCACTTAGATTCGCGTTAGCAAGTTATCGTTGGTTAAATAGTTAATTAGTTTTTTAGTTGGCGAATAAATAAACCGAAGAGCCCGCCTCGCTTTAGAGCGCCTGCACATAACGATAGAGGACATCGAACTCCTCGAACTTGGGCACCGCCTTGAAGGTGCGGGGAATGCGGCAGTACTCCTCGTAGATCCTTTGGCTTTTAGAATCCACAACAGGCGGCTTCACACTCAAATACGAGTCCGAGCCAAAGTCGCTTAGCGGCTTCAGCGTGATTCCCCGCATGATTTTGGCCATTTCGTGGTCTCTTTGAGCCACCGCCGTCTGCTGGGGGGAGGCGCCGCCACTCGACAGCTTGCCCATCTCCACGTACTTGCGGTAGATGGCCATGTTGGGCTTGGAGGGCGGGCCAATGCTGCAGCCGTAGACCTGCTCCATGGCCGGCAGCTGGGACTTTAAGGGCAGACAAACGGGCTGCTCGATTTCCAGCTGCTTGGCCTCCTTCTCGGCAAAGCTGGCGCTCAACTCCTCGTCGCTGGAGGTGTCCTCGCCCTCGCTGGAGCTGGAGGAAGTGCTGTTCATCGAACCCGTGGAGCTTTGCCCCGTCATCGAGGGATTCTTGCGCTGCTTCTGGGAGCTCTGCACTTGCCTTTGAAATGGACTGCTGTTGCTGCGGAAGGACGGCGAGTCGTAGGCATTTTCGAAGGCTATGTGGTCACTGAAGGGCGTCCACTTGAAGGACTGGTGGTAGTTGGAGTAGCCGTCGATCATCTCCAGCTCGTTGCTGTGCACGCGGATCAGCTCCTTGACAATCTTGTTCGAGTCGCTGCAGGGAAACGGCAAACTCGCGCGGATCTTCCGGCCCACCCAGTCGGTGATCGAGCGGCCCTCGCCGTTCGGAGTCGACGGCCTCAGGCTGTTGTGCAAATCGTAGTCCGTCTGCAGCTCCCAAATGGGTTGCGATTCTGCGAGAACTTCAAATTAAAATCCTTTCAAACTAGAAGACTTCCCTTACGTTTCATTGTGCTGGGTCGGTAAAGACCCAGGAACAGGTTAATGCTGTGCTGCTTCTCGGTGTCGCTGAAGGTGTTGCTGTAGTAGCGACTCAGGGTCTGCATGATGTCGTTGCCCGTGGAGGCCAAGGCGGCGGTTTTCCTGTAGGTCTTGATGCGGTGGACGAGCTGGGAGCCGCCGTACTGCAGGGCCAAGGTGTCGCCGTGCTCCTCGTAGAGATTCTCCAGCATGGTGACGCAGTAGGAGTCGAACTCCAGCTTGGTGGACTTGACCAGGCCCAGGCGCTCGAGCTGGTGGCCGAGGACGCACTTGCCCACCACGAACTGGGCGGAGTTGGTGCGGTCCAGGCAGTCCACGCAGTTGGTGCGCAGGATGCCAGTCTGGAAGCTGAGCTCACTGCCGCGGGCTTTGAAGAACATGCCCGTTTGCTGGACGACGCTCTCGGCTTTTTCGGCCAGCATTTCCATGACGTTGCCGCCGCTCAGGCGGCTCTGGCGGGCCATGTCGAAGCTGATGTGCTTCATGCGGTGCTGGGGTGGCAGGAACTGATTCAAATAGCGGATGCTGTAGCGCAGCTCCTTGGAGATGATGGACTCGTGCTTGCGGCGCTCGCGTTTCTTCACGAGATTCAGCATAATCAGCGGGGCTCCGTGGTGGAAGAGCAGACGCTCAAAGTGCCGCGCGGGGGTTTGGGCGAAGGGATCGCATATGTCCAGTTGGATTTGCGGCTTGGGCACCATTTTGGTGATATCCTGGGACCAGTGGGAAGGGATGGAGCCCCGCATTTGGGTGAAGGCGCACATGCGCTGGCCGTCGGTGACAATCTGCTCGGTCTCCACTTCGTTGGCCACATCGCCCTGGAAGTTGGCGCCGCGCTTCAGGAATCGAGGGCCGGCAAACCGCGTGCTTCGGCGGGCTATCAGGCAAACGTTGACGCGCCGCCCAAAGACACTGATGCAGGATTGGCTGACGAATCCATGGGTGACCTCCAGCAGCCAGTCCTTCAGTAAGATGCCCTCCATGGGCTGGAGGAGGTAAGCGTTCCACACAAACCGCTTGCGGGAATCACTGCGAAACGCGTAGTCCACCCGCTCGTGCTGCTGGGCCACATTGTTGGTCAGGGTATTCCAGTCTGGCAGAGGCTCGTCGGTGTCCAGATCCACCTTGGCCCCCACATAGCGCGGGGCGGATTCGTTGTACTGGAGGGTCCTCGTGAGATCGTAGGAGTAGGAAAAGTAGAAATTACTGCGCAGATCGATGTTCTGGAACATTTTCTTGTAGCGATCCTCGTGAGGATGCGGCGGCTTCTGGGAGGTCACCTCGTTGATGCGGATCATTACAGTGTCTTTGATCAAATAGATCAGGTGGTTGCCTATGTGGGCACAGCATTTTCGCTTTGTTACTAAAATCAGATAGTAACTTTCCAGGAAGCGCACAAATCCCAAAACTCCGTAGGCGGAGGTCACTTTCGGGGAGCCGGTGAGAGAGGCCACGAACCGCCGTATGTCCTGGCTGTTGAACTCGTTGGCATTCTCCTCGATTATCAGGCGATTCTGGGCCTGGCGGTCTATGGTGATTAGGCGGAAACGAGTCTCCCGGTTGTTGCTGCCCACCAAATAGAGACGCTGGCAAAATTCGTTGGGTGAATTTCAAGTCATGGTGGGCGTATGACTCACCTGATGCGTCTCGTAGAGCACAACTTTTTGTATTGCACTTATGAGGGGACTAAATATAATATTCGGGTT
>JBAMCP010002733.1:0-10689 GCA_037075105.1 Lissocephala sabroskyi | reverse complement strand
CCAAGGGGCCCAAAATGGTGCCCTTTCAATGGGACTGAAATGTTGCTAATGAAATGGTTCCAGATAGCCCACAAAGTTGCCCTTGGACCGGGGGATCAATCCTCTATGTTGCTTGCAGGAACTTTCCAAGTGGGCCAAAATGTTTCAGACTGCAATGTTGCCAATACGCAATGTTCCTAAGAAAATGCTTACGGTAGCCCACAAAGTTGCCCTTGTCCCGTTTGATCAAATGTTGCCAATGGGCTATGGTGCTGGAAGAATGTTTCCAAGTGGGCCAAAATGTTGCCTTATCAAGCAGACTGCAATGTTGCCAATACGCAATGTTGCTAATGAAATGTTTCCAGACAATCAACAAAGTTGCCCTTGGCCCGGGACATCAAATGTTGCCAATGTGCAATGTTGCTTGCAAGAATGTTTCCAAGCGGGCCAAAATGTTGCGCTTGCAGTGCAGCCCAGCGGATTTGATTCCAGTAAATGTTGCTAATCTCTCGCTACTTCATATGTTGCTAAGACAATGTTGCCAAGTGAGCCAAACTGCAGCACCTGCAATGCTGCCACCAGGGGATCTAAATTTAGCCAATGTTGCTTATGTTTCCAGTGAGTCTGATCAATGGATTTAAATGTTGCCAGTTGTAAGAAATGCGTGTGTCTAATGTCTGAAATGTTGCCAATGCTTGCATATTTTGCTGGCGGTCTTGCTGGCCGGAAATGTTGCCCATAACTGATATCTGCCGCCCAATTAAATATTACCAATGCCTTAAAGTTGCTTAGCAAGTGATTACAGTGTTGCTGGCAATTTAATTTGTTGCTTAGAAAATGTTGCTAAGTGACTGTAAATGTTGCGCTTTCAAAGCTGATCAATGGACTCAAATGCTGCCCATTGTAAGAATTGCGTGTGTCTGTCTAATGTCTGAAATGCTGCCAATGCTACCAGTTGGTCTGAAATGTTGCTCTTGCAAATGTTGCTTAGACAATGTTTCCAAGTGAAAGAATTGCCACTCAAATTGCGTGTGTCTAATCAAATGTTGCCAATGCTTCTAGTAAAGCCTAAAATGTTGCTTAGCAAATGTATCCAGCAGTCATTTGTTGCATGTGCCTAGCTTTTTTTTTTTTTTTTAATTGAATTATAATTTGCATTTTACTACCAATGTGTCCAGCATTTATTGCAAGGTAGACTCAAATGTTGCCAGTGTCTAATGTTGCTTCGAACTCGAGAAATTTTGCTCTTGCAAATGTTGCCTAGCAAATGTATCCAGCGGGTGCTTATTGCGTGTCAAATGTTGCCAGCGTGCAATGTTGCGTGCAAAATGTTTCCTGGTAACAGAAAATGTTGCCAACTCAATAAACCAAAAAACTTTCCAAATTCAATTAACTTTAACGCCTTTGTCAGCAAATATTTCTCAACAAAAAGTCTATTTAGACTTTGTAGTATCGATTAAAGCGGAACAGTTGCCAATTTTCTCCCTTAAAACCCTTGAAAATCGACTTCTCCAGAGGTCACCTGTTTTATGGGATTAAACTTAAACTTTATTAAAAACTCAATAGAAACCGGGAAACACAACAACCAAAACTTAAAATACAACACTGCCACTCCCCCCTCCCCCTCACCCTCCCCTGGGCACCAAGACCACTTCATAGGGCTTCACCGAGGGCGTGGCCCCGTCCAGGGGCGTATCATCTGGCAACTCCCCAGGCAAAGCTTCTAGACGGAAATTCTGCAGGATTGTGGTGGTCAAGTGGAAGAGATTCTGGCGGCCCAGGAGGTCGCCCATGCAGCGATGCCGGCCGAAGCCAAAGGGATTGAAGGCCTCGGGGATCTTCAGTTCGCCTTCGACAGACAGAAACCGCGAGGGATCGAAGTTCTCGGGGTCGGGGAAGTCCACGGGATTCATGAGCATGCCCCGGAAACAGGCCACCACCATGGTCCCCTTGGGGATCTCAAAGCCGGAGAGGCGGGTGTGGCAGAGCGCCCGGTGGGCCACCCCGAAGGTGTGGCCGGCAAAGAGCCTGACAGCCTCCAGGGTGATGGCCTCGCAGAAGGGCAGCTGCGCCCGATCCGACCACTGGGGAATGCGCTCCAAGCCAACGGCCTCCTTGATCTCCTCGTAGGCCCGATCCTGGATCTGCGGCTGTCTCACGAGATGGAGGAAACCAAAGCCCAGACTCTTGTTGGTGGTCTCCGAGCCGGCGAGGAACATGTCCAGGCAAATGGCCAGGAGACTTTCGTCGCTGAAGATCTCGCGCTGCTGCTGGTCCTGCTCCTGGGCGCGCAGGTAGCTGTCCATCAGATCCCTGGGGGTGTCGAAGTTTTTGTAACTTTTCCTATGCGATTCGATTTCCCGGCGCATGAAGTCATACAAAACCCGATGGCTCTCCATGAAGTTCCTGTAGCCGCTGAACTCCGGGGCCACGAAGCGGAGCAGGGGGAAATGGCTGAAAAGAGTGCCCACCATGTCGATGTTCTTGAGGAGCTCGAAGAACATTTCCAGGAGGCGGGTGATCTTGGGGCTGCCGCGCTCGTAGCGCTTGCTGCTGAGCATGGACCACAGCGAGTTGAGGACATAAACCGAGAAAAGGTCATGCATGGGGATTGTGGGGCGGCGCTGGGGGTGGGCGTGGACCCGTTGATTCAAGTCCTGCAGGAGGCAATTTGCCTCGTTGTGGACAATTTCACTCATGCCGCTGCGGGCGAAGCCAAAGTTCTTCAAATGCCGCAGGATGAATCTCCGCTGCTCCACCCACATTTCCCCGTCCGTAAAAAGGACCCCCAGACGGGCATTGAAGGTCCTCAGCCTGTAAAAGATTCCATCCGGTCGGCCGTCTATGTCCTCATTTGTCATCATCTCCGCGATGGCATCGTTGGTGTAGGCGATCACCACTTTGTCCTGGCCGATCTTCAGGCCGTAGAGCCCATAAGGATTCACATAGGTCCTGGCCAATTCGTCGATCACCTTGCAGAACATCCCTAACCGCAGGCGCATTTGGGACACCTGCAGGGCGCTGCCTAGGATAGGAAGCCAGCGAGGTCCTGGCGGGAACTTGGCCGGCTTCCTGAAGCCCAAGGACCCCAGCAGCAGCAAAACCAAGAAACCCATTATCGCCGCCGCGTAGTACATTTTTCTGACTTTCACTTGCCACGCGAGTGTTGCGCAATCGAGCGGTGGTTGTGGCAGGTTTCGTGTGGAGTTTGCGGCGCTTCCTGGTTGACCGGCGCGTTCGGTTTACATAAATCGACTGGGGCCGCCGCCTAGACTGGCGGCTTTTTTATAACCAACGAAGCTTTGTGGGGCCACCGGAACAGCCGGCTTTGGCCATCGGGAGCACTGGCACTCCGCGAAGTGGAGCAACAGGTGACGCAAGTCGCGTTCAGCCATTGGCAACATTTTGCAGCTCGACTGGCAACATTTCCATGTTGATGGGCAGCGAGAGTGTTGCGGAAACAAATGTTGACAACCAATCGAATCGGACGGGCTAATATTCAAGAAGAACAAGAGACGACACAAGCCAGAGAAATAGAAGCATTTAACCATTTGCAACATTTTCCCCGCAACATTTTCATGTTGATGGATAGCGAAAGTGTTGCCAAGACGGCAGAGTGTTGCAGGCACAAATGTCGCCAACCAGGCGAATCAGCTGAGACTTAGGCGAGGAGTCAGGAGTTTGGGAGTCAAACACCCACAGGTGATGTGAGCCGACTTTCATCATTAGCAACATTTTCTATGTTGAGGAACAGCGAAAGTGTTGTCAAGACGGCGGAGTATTGCACAAATGTTGCCAGTAACCGAGCAAGGCGAAACCAATGAGCCAGAAGTCTGGGAAAAGTGGAGACGAGACGAGTCAGATCTCGGGAAAATAGAGCCAAAAGTGATGTAAGTCGCCTTTCTTAATTAGCAACATTTAATTTGTTGAGGAACAGGGAAAGTGTTGCCAAGAAGACAAAGTGTGTTGCGGGCACAAATGTTGACAACCAAGCGAATCGGTCGATAAGGAAGAGAATTCTTAGTATTCTTGGAAAAATAGAGAATTGAACTGGCAAGAATGCTGAGGAAAAGTAGAGGCAGAAGTGATGCAAGTCACATTTCACGATTAGCAACATTCTTCATGTTGAGGAGCAGCGAAAGTGTTGCCAAGACGACAAGATGTTGCGGTTGCTTTGTTGTGTTTTTGTCTTTTCTTTTAGGGACGAAATAGTCAAAATCACGCTGAAATAGAAAATTGCATTAAATTTTAGAGTAATTTCATTTTAATGAAAATGTTTCCAAGCATTAACAAGCGACTCCAGCAACATTGTTGCTTAGCCTTTAAAATGTTGTTTAGTTGGTGGTAAATGTTGCCAAGCTTGAAATGTTGCTGGCATCTGAATGGCAGCCTGTGCCATGTTGCCTAGGGGGTCAAATGTTGCCAACAAGCAATGTTGCCTAGCAAATGTTGCCAGCAAGGTCAAAACTGTTAGGAAAGTGAAAAACTCATCATTTTCCAGGCACTTCTGCTTGCCCTGTGGAAAATACCAAACTCAAAAGACACTAAATACTTTAAATTAGTTAATTAATTAATTAAATACTCAAAAAACCTTAAATATTTCACCGCTTCTTCCTTTGTTCCGCTTATTAACCTCAACACGTCTGACCCACTGGCTCTTCGGCTGAGGATGCAATTTTCTTTGACCGCAACATTGAAAGCCACTCGCCAGGTCGGGGCGACGGCCAAGGCAACAACGTCCACCCGTCCGCCGTCCACCCCCCGGAAAAACTGGAAAAAGGAAAACTCGTTCCAACCGAAAACGAAACTGGCCGGCTGACTGCCTCGGAGCGCGGATTATGTCACCAGCGCCGCCGCGGCCTGCACGGATGTTTTGATTGCCAGGCGCCAGTGGTTTGTGTGGGTTCCGGTGTAATCGCCACCCCCCCTCTCCCCCCTCCCCAGCTAACAAGCAACACCAAAATTGCCAATTGCCGGGCCGAACGAGCGAACTGGACCGGCAAAAAGCCAAAGTCCATCGGCCGTCGAATCATTTGAGTTCGATCCGAGGAAGTCGACGGACGCACCGATGGCTTTTAGGTAAGGAGACGAAGGACGAAATCAGGGAACGGATGGCTCACATGCTGATCAACAGGCTGCTGCTGCTGGCGGCCATGGGCCTGGGCGCCCTCTACATGATGCACCTCCTGGCCCAGGACTGGAACAGGATACGCCAACCAGTGCAGCAGGCAGCGCGGCTGCTCACCCGCGCCAGCGCAGTCCTCCACAGAGGAAGGCGGGAGACGAGGCGAAGGATATCCCCACCCACCATAGACTGGCGGCGTATCCTGGCGCGGGATCCGTTCGAGTGCCTGCAGTCGCTGATCTGCCAGCTGATGGCCGGGGCCGAGGCTCAGTCGGAGGAGGCCCACCTCCTGCTGGACTTCCTGGAGTCCTCGGTGCAGGTGGCGCCGGAGAAGATCGGGCGAGCCTTCAGCCGCGGGCTGGCGCTGCGGGGGGCCGAGGAGCGCTGCTTTGACGAGTATCCTTTCTGCCTGTACTCGGCCAGGACAATGCTGAGGATACTGCAGTGGTTCAGCGAAACCGGCACAGTCCTGGATGAAGAAGAATAAATTTAATTTCTTATGTTTAACCAAAAAAACAATGCTGAGAATTTTGCTGGTAAGTCGGGTGAGCAAGGACCAATCCGGTTGTAAATAAGGAGCTGGCCAGTCTACAAGGCCTTCAGGCTCTCGAGCAATTTGCGGGCCTGCCTCATCAAGGACGGGGAGCTGTGGCCGGCCAGCTGCTCCAGGCGCCGCATGATCCCGGTCTGCTCCATTTCCTCTTGGTCCAAGGACCAAAGGCTGCGCTTCACCAGCATGTGGAGCAGCTTGGCGCAGGCCTCGTTGAGGCTGGGGAACTGCTGGGGCTGCAGCATCCTTTCCAAAGCATTGGCCAGGCTGAGGTTAGCCAAATGCTTCATTTGCTCGTCGGTCTCGGCCTTGCGCACGAAGGTCTTCAGGACATACAAGGCCACCTCGACCACCTCCTCGGACTCGAAGTCCAGGCAAATGCCCAGGAACCGCTGGCCAAAGCCGCGGCCCAGCAGCTCGTCCAAGACATCCACCAGCTCCACTAGGTAATTGACGCTGCGGCAGACGCTCAGCATCAAGTTGACCTTCTCCTTGTGGCCCACCGCCAGGCCCAGGGCCAGGCACATGGCCTGCTGCAGCAGGCAGATCAACTGGTCGGCGTACTTGCCGGCTGGGCTGGTCCGCTGGCACAAGGCCTCCACGCAGTAGCAAACAGACTTGGCATATTCAGCATCCGGCTTGGCTGAGGGGCTGAGGGAGTCGGTCAGGTGGCGCTTCATGTGCTTGAGCAGGTCGGCGGCCACGAACTCGTCCACGTAGTCGTCGCGGCCGCAGTCCAGCACCGGGAAGCAGAGCTTGTAGACGTCGCCGACCAGCTCGTCGTAGTGGAGCAGCTTCATCAGCGGCTTGGCCGGCTGGGCCCGCATCAAAGGCTCGAGGAGCGTGCGGTGGGGCACCACTAACCGCTTGAGGGCCTGGAAGGCTGGCTGGCGCAGCTCCTTGTCGGAGAGATAGGCCAGCAGGCGGTCGATCACGCCCAGGTCCACGGCCTGGGTGAGGTTGGCCTCCTTGAAGATGGGGGCCATGAGGATCTCGCAGATGCGCTGGCGGGCCACGCGGCCGCTGGAGCAGTCGTCCTGGCGGGTCTTCTCGTAGTCGATGTGCTCCTTGAGGTCGGCCAGGAGCTGGGCGAAGAGACGGCTGCGGTCGGTCTCGGCCCGGCGGCGGAGGGTGCGCTCTTCCTGGAGCTCGGTGAGGTGCTCGTTGCGGCGGCGCTCGCCGAGGCGGCCGCGGTTCTTGTACAGTCGACTGCGATCCTCGTCGGCCATTTTCGTTGTTCCAATTAATTTGTTTCAATTCTAGGGGAAAATAAACACAAGCCGTAGCAAAAATACAAAAGTTAAAACTGTTTTGGGTTATGCTGGTTGCCCAATGACTGGGGAAATAAAATACACAAATCTCCCCAGCCACTGGGATCCAAATTTTTTCCAACTCCACGAAAACAGAAGCGTAGACTCCACACAAAAACATCCAGGAGGGCAGAAGCTGGGGGCGTATAATTCTCTTCATCGATTCCAAGCAGCGATTGAAAGAAACTGGAGACCGAAAGTTCAAACGAAATGGCAAAAATAATTTGCATTCTTATTTGTTTACTTTTGGCACGCAAAATTAAAAATGGCCGCCATTCAGGGCTGCCACTGGGGCTGTCGATGCCGATTAACACCAATGAATATAAGGTACTCGATACCAAACGATACTGGGGACTCGGTACTAAACGGTGTGGAAGACTCGATACTTATTGACACTGGGGACTCAACACCAGTGAATATGAGGTACTCGATACCAAACGATACCGTGGACTCGTTACCGAATGGTGTGTAAGACTCGATACTAATTGGCACTGGGGACTCGATACCGATGGATGTTAGGAACTCGATACCAAACCATATTGGAGACTCGATACCGATCGATACTGGGCACTCTATTGTGATCGGTGTTCGAGACTCGATCATACGGCTATTACTGAGAACTCGATACCGGACGATGTTGGAGACTCGATTCTGAATGATGTTGAGCACTCGATAGCCTTCGGCATTGAAGACTCGATATTTGAGTCGGCTAATACGAAATTTCGCTAGATTCTTGTTCTTTTTTTTACGTGTTGCAAAAATATTGTTTATTTTCTTATTTGGAATCGAAATAAAAATATATATATGTATATATCGGTTATAGTATGGTTAATACTAAGAATCGATTTAGGTACAAACTGAAGGAAACTTCCGGTTCGGTTCTGCGGTGCGAAAGCCTAACAAATGCGGGAATGGGAGGGGGGTTTGTGGGTGGGTGGGGGACCCCAAAGCAACAACTAAATTTTTCTAACGGTTTAAATCGAAATCGGTTGTTTTGCTTTGGGGTTCCCCCGATTCGTATTGCTCGTAATTTGTCTGCTGGGCAGAAGAAGTCTAGAGTTGCAGGTAGAGAGCGAGGGGTGGGGGGGAGATAGGGATAATAAACTTAATCCTAGATTTGTTCCTGTTGTGAATTCGAGTAGAAAGCGAAAGATCAATAAATAGCGAGAGAGGTCGACTCGAAATCGAATTTAAGACCTTCGTAGCCTCCCAGAGAGAGAGAGAGAGACACCGTTATTTTGTGCACCGTTATTGAGAGAAGAAGCACCGTGGAAATCACTGCAGATCCTGGCCGCTGAGGGTGACGCTGGTCACGTCCTTGACAATCCGCTCGGCCACCTGCCAGGCAATCTCCTCCTGGACATTGTCCTCGGGCAGGTTGACCCACTTCCTCCAGGCGGTTTTGATTTTACTGCCGCTGCGGCTGAGCGACCAAGGATGCGATTTCAGGGCCTCCACGGCCTCAAAGTCCCGCTCATAGCGACCCAAAGAGTTGACTCGCCCGAACTTCAAGGACCCACTGGCCGGCCGCTGCCACAGGACCTCCGTTTCCAAGGACCGCCCGTCGCCGTTCTGCACCGCCGGCCGGGCCGTGTCCATGGCTGCCAGGAGAGTGTTCTGCTGGGAAATCGGCGTGTAGTCCGACATGGAAAGAGCCTTCCGGTGGCGCTGCTCCCTGGGCCTGGGCAGCCGCCGCACGCCAGGCTCAGCCGGGGGCAGGATTTGCCCGCCCTGCTTGGCCTTCAGCTCGTTGATGTAGTTGTCGAAAATGTTGGACTTGAGGAAATCAAAAAAGTACTTCTGCTCCAAGTACTTGGCCGTCACCAGCAGGGCCAAGTCGAAGGCATAGGCCAGCTGGCCGGGGGCGCAGATGGTCTGCTCCACCCGCGACCTCAGCTTGTC
This sequence comes from Lissocephala sabroskyi, assembly GCA_037075105.1. Classification (NCBI taxonomy): domain Eukaryota; kingdom Metazoa; phylum Arthropoda; class Insecta; order Diptera; family Drosophilidae; genus Lissocephala; species Lissocephala sabroskyi. The sequence continues at coordinate 1,823 of JBAMCP010002733.1, read as the reverse complement.
CGACATCCACAGCCGGCACTCCGAGAGCAGCGAGAAGTACCGCTCATAGATGATCATGGCATCGGCCCGGGCCTGCTCGGCATTGGCGGCCGAGGAGGCAAAGCTCTTGCGGAAGTTGATGGCCGTTATCCAGAACTCCAGGCACTCCCGCTCCTGCTGCTGCTCCAGGTACTCCGTGAAATAGAACAAGGCCAACTCGCTATAAAGAACATCATAGACATTCAGCTGGGTCTGGGCGGTGGCTCCTTCAATCAGCTCCACGCAGTACTTGCAGTAGTAGCTGCTCTGCAGGAAGCCCTGGAGGTGCTCGCGCTCCAGCTGCTGGAGCACATAGTCGCGGGCCTCGTCGAAGCAGCTGGGCGGGATGGGCTTGTCCAGGTTGCCGCAGAGCAGTAGCGAGATGTGGGCCAGGATGCCGATGGGCAGGTCCACGAACTGGCGGGCCTGGGGTATCAGATATTTCTGGTAGATGGCAATGGCATCCTTGATGCTGGCCGCGCTGAGGGGGCGCTCGTCGGCGCTGGCGATGGAGAGCTCGGAGCTGGCGGGCTTCAGGCGGTGCGTGTGGCCGAAGCGCAGCTGCTTGTTGGTCTCGGCGTAGATGCGGCTCTTCTCGTCGTCCGTGAGCGGCTTGCGCATGGACAGATCACAGAGAGTCTTCAATTCAGGTACGTCATGGTCGCTGGGTGGTCGAGGGGGAGCTGCCTCCTCGGCCAGCTCTTGGGCTTCCCTTTCGATTTGGTTGAGGGCAGCCCGCTTGAAGTTTTCTATGTCCAGGAAGAATTTGATCAGCGGCAGGGCCTGGCGCATTTCCAAGTACTGCACGAAGTAGCTGAGGCAGTTGGGCTCATGGACAATGGCCGCCAGCGTCATCGACAGCCGCGAGTTGTATTTGAAAATATCTGAAAACCGGAAGTGTGAGGAAAGAGAACATTTTTGGTTGGCCAATTTACCCTCATCAGCGGCGCTGTTGCACAAACTCCCAGCGCCGCAGGTGATGTCTTCCTCAGCCTCTGACAATTGCTCGAGAAAGACTTCATCGCAAAAGCTCGTGGTGGAGCGCAGCGAGTGGCGTTTCACTGCCGCCGACGACGCTGCAGTCGCGCCACCGCCCGCGCTTTCGTCATCCAGCGATGCCGAGTTACTGGCGTTGCTTTCGTTGCTGCGGCGGCGGCCTGGGGGGAAATCGCGGCGTTAATTGTTGAATTTGTAATAAAGATTGTGGGGATTTTATTTACCTGCTTGCTTTTTGATGTATTTCAGCATTTTGGGCAGCTAAATTCAAGCGTTTTCATTGTTTATATTGGAGTTGCGGGAGAGCATTGTTGTTGTTGGGCGAATTAAGTAAGCCTCTTGATTTTCATTCCCCGCGGTTGTTGTTTAATTTAAAACGCGCTGCCACGACACATCAGCGTTTGTTTTGCGCATTTGCTTCGCACGAAAATCAACAAAAATAAGCGCAGGTCTGTCGGTCTGGCGGCGGCAGTGTTGCCAGATTATTAAAGTTGTCACATCTAAGCTGTGTTTAGTGCAGCCCTAGTAAATGTTTATCTTCCCATTGGATTGCAATAAATTAAATCAGTTGCACTTTTTACAGCCACTAAAATCCCTACAGCTTACCGAGCAGCCTTCTTAAGAATTTATCATTCATGTATGACTTCTTTTATAGACAATGCTTGTCACGATAACAATTGTATGGTAGACCAGGACTGGAGAGCACTGGTCACCGCGATCTTCCGCTAGATATTGGAATACGGCATTCATGTATAATTTATTACGCCTGTTGTCTTGTTTCGATAATAATTGTATGGGAGACCAGGGCT
>JBAMCP010002732.1:0-10694 GCA_037075105.1 Lissocephala sabroskyi | reverse complement strand
GCCGTCGAGTCGCTTAAGCTGCTTCACTGATAAGCGGCTTTCCTGGGGCCGGCAGGCTGGGGTTATTATGTAAACCCCCCGCCTCAAGCCAACCCCCTCCGCCCCCAGCAGCGATTTAGGCCAAGTGGCTGGCTGCCGCGTTTCCAACTCACCCGTGTGCTCTCCTCCTCCTTGCGCGTCTGATCCGCAATGTAGGTGACTCCGTCCATGGCCTTGTGCAGCTCGGGGCATGTGTGCCAGCGCTGGCGCACCCCCGACCGCCCCGAGCAGCAATGAGGGCCGCCCTCGCGCTGACAGGCGGGCAGTATATCACAGGCTGCCGATATCGAAGACGCCGCCGGCGGTGGTGGCGGCGGTGGCGTGGCCAAGCTAACCACACCGCCGCCCCCAGGTAGGCCGCTCGAAGTGCTGGCCCCGCCGGCTGCAGCCGCGGCTGCCGCGGCCGCCGCTGCCGAGGTGCTGGCCCGATGGTGGGGCTGCTGCTGCTCGGACGACTGACAGGCCACCCCCGCGCCCATGCCCTGGTGGATTTGTATGGTGCCGCTGAAGCAGGAGTCGGCCAGCGTCGAGGCGGTGGCCACCGATGTTGTCGATTTTATCACATTGGGATTATTACTGCCCAGCAGATCGCAGGTGGTGGTCGACGCGTGGTGCTGGTGGGCGTGCTGGGGCAGCGGCGAGAAGTTGGCCGACGAGCTCGACTGCTGCCTGTAGAGATGATGGTAATTGGTCTGGCCCCCGCCCCCCGAATAGCCGGCCATTTGCTGTTGATGTTGCAGGGCCGACGTTGAGTTCGATTTGCTGCCATGGCCACCGTAATGATGGTAATGAGAGATCCCAGGATTGCCGGGGTTAGAGCCGTTGTTGTTGCCTGTTTGGCTGGATGTGGAGGTCATTTGGCGGAACTTTGTGGGGGTGAGCGGATGATCGAGGAGAGAGCCGCCGGTTTGTTGATATTGATTGTGATATTGGGCATCGATGAGGGAGGATGTGGTCGATGTTTGCTGGTTGACCGTCGAGATTGTCGGCGGATACAGGGAGCTTAAATGGCCGGTGATCGTTGAGGCCCCGCCCAGGTCGTCCATAAGATTCAGATTTTGTACTCTGTGTTGCAGGTGTGGCGAGGTGCTGCGGGATGTTGTCTTCGGGCTGTGGTGCATCCTGTAAAAGCCACCAGCCCCAAAAAAAGGAAGCGAGTTAAAAAAGAGAGAATAATTTTCATGCTCAAATAAGAAAAGGGAAAGAAACAAGGCAAATGGTTGGGAGAGAACTTGAAGCGACTTGGCCTCTGAGTTCTCACAGGAAATAAGGGAAATAATCTCAGCTTTAAGGTTTCCTTTCCTGGAAACTCAATTCCCTGAGAAAGAACAGGAATATGGATCCCGAGACTCCGAAAAAGAAACCAAAACTTGCCAGAAACAAGACAAAATTCAGTTTGTTTCTAGAGCGTTTTTAAGGGTTCCTAAGTCCGCTTTATAGCGGTGTTCGAAATCCTTCGGATTCTTTGACTTACCGTGACAGAGCCACCGGCGGTGGCAACGGTGGTATTTGATCCCTCAGTTCGAGTCCATTGCAAGTGCGAACCATAAGTCGCCGCGAGGATTTGCTAAGGATTAAAAACAGTGTTTTAATTATATATTTTCGATCGGATCGAAGTTAAATTACTCACATCATCTCACTGATCGGATAGAGTGGCCGGCGTATAACCAAAAACCGTGGCAGATGATTGATGAAAACTGTGCGCACCCAGGGCGCCATTGTGTGGGTTTGGGGAGACCGGAAGTGGATGTTCAATACCAATACCGTTACGCAGATGCTGAAAGACCAGGCGATAAACAAAATCAGTGCTGGCCAAGGCTAAGTGAGGCCGGCCGAGCAGCTTTTCTTGTGTCCTCCATTTGCTTGTGTGATTAAGTGAGTCTCTTAGCCTCGGTAATTAACTTTCAACCTTCACACACACACACACACACGCACGCAGATAGACAGATGGGCCACGCCCAGGCCAACGACTAATTAGCAGGTCAGCCGTCCAACCGCCCAGCCACTTGACAGTCGCCTTCACCTCCTGTTCTGTCCTCGCCCCGCCGCGCCGGTTTAATTACATCATTGAGGCGCATCCTGTTGCACGGCCGCCTGCAGCCAGCGCTGAGCGCGGCTCGGGCTGAGCTGAGTGCAACAATTGACCGCCCAATCTGCTGGCATATGAAGTCCTCTGCCTCTGGCCGTCCTCTGACCTGGCGGGCTGCTTTGTCCAAAGCGCAGGCCGAGGTCGTGGCGGCTCGAAAGCGGCCGCCGGCTATTGGCCGACTTGCCCGCCTACTTTTGGCGCCCGTTCGTTCGCCCGGCCAGGCCAGGACGATGTCGTCATCCTTTTGTTTACAAATAACTGGAACGGCCAGCGGGGCTAACAATGGGCGTGGCAAATTACTCTAAATTGTTGGCCATTTATGAAGTTTGACTTTCCGCAAACCCAGCGGCGGACAGATGCCCAGATAATGGGCCCATCGATGGGCCCATGGACAAATGACAGATGAACACGTGGACAGATGGCCAAAGGCAGACAAACGGACAAATGGGCAGATGGACAGTTGGCTTTTCGGGCTTCTCTGGTTTCCGTTCTGTTCAAGCTAGCAAAACAGAACTTGGCACAAGCACTCTGAGTGGAAAACACTCTCCCCCCGCCCTCCCCCTCGTCTATAAACTCACCTGAACGTATCCAATATCATGGTGAAGAGCACGAATTTGCCTAGCAACGGAACCACCAGAGAAGTTGGCGGAATGATTTCCGCCAACAGCAGGAAGAACACAGTCAACGATAGCAAAATGGATATGGATAATGAGACCTGTAAATAGACAACAACAACAACATGAAAACACATCAGCAATCACAGGGAACCACCGAAGAAGAAGAAGACAGACTGTTAAATTTAAAGCGAAGAGAATGAAAGAGGCAAACGAGGTAGGGAATGGGGCGGGGGAGGGGGATGTAGGACACCATCACTGACACTGATGGACTGACAACTTGTCATTTTCAACGGCCAGACAAGTTGGCAGCCCTTGCATCGTCATAAAACTCGACCTGAGGCCAGAGAGTCCAGCGGGGAAAGTTCAATTTGCTGCCTTCCGTTTAAGGCAACAGGGATATACAGGACATACACAGAAATCCTTACTAAGTAGTTCCAAGAATGGTTACAATTGATTTCTTGTCCAACTGCGTTTCCTTAAATTCCCGTTTGAAGCTCAGCAGTCGCTCAGAATTCATGAGGTACAGTTGCTTCAAAGGCATTGAAATCTCTTTATTCTCTCAATCTGTTGTTCCCTCAAACCTTCCGCCTGCTAATCGCCTAAATATCCATTTCAGTGTATCCTCTAAAATCCTTATAATTCAAAGTTCTCGACGGCTCTTCTGACGGATCCCAAAGACGAGATAAAAGCGTTTTTAAAGCCTCGCACACTCGTGGGGGGTAATGACCGTTGTGTGTGTGTGTGGCAGGTGATGACACATAACCGTTTAATAACCGTTTCGCCAACCACTTCATAACCGTTGCGGAAGCGTTTTTACCGTCGCCGTTTACGGTTTTTATGACGTCTTCCCCCCGGTCGCCCGGTTGCCGTTGCCACGCCTCCAAAATAGCAAATTCACTTAGCCACCACATAACCGTTTCGGGCCATTTGAAAGCGTTTGAAAAGCGTTTCGCCAAAACTTAACGAACGTCACGAATTTTATTCCCCAAATGCCAACCATTTTGGGTGCTCCAGGGGCTGGCGGGAATTTATCGCCTAATTGAAGCGATTAGTGTTGAAAAAGGTGTTGGAAAACGTCAATTAAATTCCCAAAAATTAAAACGTCTTAGCGTATTAAGCTTTTTGCCATTTCATCTTCTCACACACACACAACACACCCGGCAAAAAGCCCACTAGGAATAATTTATCTCAGTTTTTACCCCTCCGGGCGGGCCAGGCGGTCCTTGGGGGATGTACTAATTTTGTTTATGACGCTGAGGCTAAAACAGTCGAAGATTTAATGGAATTGTAACCCTCGGTTCGCCTCTCTCCTACCTTCCGTCGTCCTCACGCTGTCCTTCACATGAGCCAGAAGGCGGTTCTCATTCAAGGCAACAGACGGCCCGAGGAGAGGCCGCGGGGCGCGTCGAGGTTGCATCTGAGGCACCTGTCATGTGTGTGTGGGTGTGTGTGTCGTATTTATGAGCTTTGTGTCGCGAAGTTCATAAAAACATAACAGGGCTGAGCAACCTGAATCACACACACACACACTCGCAGACAGAAAGGCATCCACACACACTCGCCTTTGCACTCGATATGATTTGTGGGTGGAAAAAGACGCATGGCCCCCGGAACCCAGCGAACATAAAGTGGGAAACAAGTGATCCAAGCAGGGAAGAAGGAAAGCCTTAAAAAGATCTTGCTAAATGGAAGACGGGAGAAAATTGAAAAGGTCTAAGGACTTTCTCGTTTTTAGTTCTGATTTTGGCGTGGCTTTTTGCTCCTTGTGAATCGTTTTGGGAGCCGGAAGCAAATTAGAATTGGCGAACGACTTCCTCATTTGTAGCTCTGAATTTGGTGTGGCTTTTTGCTCCTTGTCAATTGTTTTGTCGGTTCTTGAATTCAATTTTCTGACAACCAAAACAGCTGCAATTTTGTCTAGATATTTTTAAACCAACAGAAGTCTTCCTTTCTCTCCTTGGCTTTTTCTTAGCTTATCGATATGAAACCGAGAATTCCTTTTGCTGGTTTAATTCCGCATCGATTTATTTCTGGATTATCAACTTCTTTCCTTCCAAAAACTTCTTAGTTTTTCCCTTGCCTCATCTCAGCTTTAGATTCTGAATTTTCATATCGCAAGGCAAAACAACAAATTAAATAAAAAGACCAACAAAATCTACCACAAAATCTGCAAAAAATCTACAACAAAATGTACAACAAATTTACAACAAAATCTACAAAAAATCTCCACTAGCCCTAAAATTCGAACCAGCCGTCTTCGCTACAAAATGTTCGCTGGGTTTACCCTCGTGGATTTGCTATGTAAGCGTGGCCCTGTCTGTGTGTCTGGTGTGTGTGTGTGTGCCGTTGTCAGCGTTGTACTGAATTAACTGTTAAACGGCTGAGGGCACAGGTGCCAACTGGCAAAGATGGGGGACCGCCCAGGTGCCCGTCGACTTTTGTCTTTGTTTCCATTTTCTCCTCGGCTCGCGGGCGCAGGATTGGGCGGGTCCCCAAGGATCTCCTACTCCCCCTGCCTATGTGTTTTGGGTAGTTTGGTATGCTGGGCTCCTGTGGGCGGGGGCCAGGCTGCCTTGTAATGAAGTGTGTGGAAAAAGTAATTAAATGTCGAAAATGAGATGCGCGATTTGAGTTCCTTTTTGTCGGCTGCCGGCCACGCCCACTTCCCTATATACTCCGGCCGGTGTTTATGGCCGGGCCAAGGGTGTGTGTGTGTGGGGTGTGCGTTCTGCATAAATTTGTCGAGCTTAATGATTTTATGATAATTAGTCTTTAGTTGTGCAAGTGTAAACCGATTAGGGCGGCGCCACGCCCCCACTTCCCGAGTCTAACCACCGTTTCTGTAATTAATGCGCACGAAATGTGCAAATTTTGATACAACAGCATCATAAAGTCTTCTGTCGACTTTTACGAGTCCCGATCTGATGGGGAAAAAGGGACAAGGGAAATTTGATCAAATTTCCTTTACAAAGAATTCGACTTGCGCTTCGCACTCTCAACTCGATAACAAATCTGCACGTATCATCAACATAAAACGTAATTGTTGCAACCATAAAACGCACACACACACAACCACACACAGCCACACACACGCTGTGCAAATCGAGGGAAATTTTTGGTTGAAACCCGAGAAAAAATATGAATGATCCTTGTTGGCTGACCGGTTGACCGACCCTGGCTACTTAGGGGCAAAGAATCAAACGAGGGGGCAACAAGGGGCTAAAGAACTTCATGTGTGTTTGTGTGTTGGCTGAAAATGGCTGGCAATTGCATGAATGAAGTGCGTTGTGGCGCATCCATGTAAATTGCCAATTCCGCATCGGGGTGTGCGAGTTGCGTGTGTTTGTGTGTGTAAATGAACGCGACGTGAACATGAATCCGTTCAAAATGGGCAATGGAGGGCAGGACTGGGGGGCACCAGGGACTCTGCTGGGACTGCTGGTCAGTTGGTTTGCCAGGCGGGCCCGAAAAATCGCTGCCTGCTTTTAGGCTCAAATATTTGTATACTCGCGCGTTTGGTCGGTTCAACGCTGTTGTTGTTGTTGCGACCATAAAAGACACAACCAACAAACAATCCGTGCCGTAAACACACACACGCACTCGCAAAGTTACATTGAGAGTCGCATTGGCATCAACTCATCTGGTTGGGCGCGGAAAAGCAGCTGCCAAAAAGGCCCAACGATTCCTTCATGGGGGTCATGGGTTTTTTACACGGAGTCCACCAGATTGTGGGTAAAATATATGAAGCAATTACAAAGACAGGTTTGCCGGCTTATCTAAAAGAATCGAAGAGGTTTCGGGAAGAAAACCTAAGAAACAAATTTCCCAAAAGCCTGTCTTCTATAGAATTCCAGTCTCTTTTCCTTTTATCCTGTTTTCCCCAGTCAGAATCGACGATCTGCTTGCCCCCTGCCTTCTCTTAATATCCCAATCGGTGTTGTCGTAATCCCAATTTTGGTTGTGGTTGTTTTGCTTTTGGTTGTGTTGATTCAAAAATTCGCTAAACGAAACGAAGCATTGTCGCCGTTCCCAGTTGACTGGTTTCTGGTTATGAAAATTTGGTTTTTGGGGGAAAATGTAAATGGGATTTACCCAATGACTGTCACCTTAATTTCCATAATCATATAAAATCGAGGGATGTAATTTAAAGTAATCCATTTAAGCTCCCTTTTTTCCTTTTTCCTGTCGCTGGGTTTACCCGGGATTTTCCCAAATCGTAGACAATTTTTTTGGCTACTCGACTCCAACAACTCCTCGGATTGTTGTTGGTGTTGTTGTTGTTGTTGCTGCTGTTGGGCAAATGTTATAAGCATCAAATGTCCCCTGTCAATATTTATGTTGGAAATTATGTGTCACGAAAGCAAAAGCGACTCGCGCTCGCAGCTCATCAAAAAAGTGTAAAAAGTTCTTTTTTTTGTACCCTTTGGATAGTTGGAATTAACGGAATTCATTTCTTTATTCGTTCCGCAAGCAAGATACATAAGTCTCCCAGTTTGGAGATACTTAAATGATTGGAATTGGATTCTTTGGGATTTTTTCTTATACCCAAAATCGGGAGAAGTATTTGGCCTAATCGGGTTCCCATAACTAAACTTGGGGAGGGTAATGAAACTTTCTATTTAATATGCCAAATTCACTTTCTTTTATTAAAATTAAAGGACTTTGGGCGTGGGGAACCTTATGCTTTTGGCTTGGGATTGGTATAAAAGATCTTAATTGGATGATAAGCTAAACAGAAGATAAGACCCTTTTCCAAGACTCTTTCACATGAATACAATTACAGAGACTGTGGGAGCTTATTCTTGACCCCTTACCCTTTCTATCCCTGTCTCTCTTTTGGAATAAAACCCCCTTTTAAAAAGAGTATTTGGTGTTTTCTATTTCTGCATTCTTGGATTCCATTTAGTGTTTGTGTGTTTTAATTTTTTTTGTTTAATTGTCTACTCTTATTTGTTTTGTAAATTGTCCATAATTTATTCATGGCTCAACGGCAACATCAACACCAACAGCAGCAGCAACAACAAAAAAAACGACAACAAAATCGGCAATGCAAATATTTCGCATGCGTTCTGGCGTTTTGTGTGCTCCCCAAGCGGCCCAATTACAAAGAACGAACCGCAATTTCAACTCACCAACTGGCCAACTGTCTGATCCCTCCCCCTTACCCTTCCCCACCCAACGCTTAACAAAAAGAACCGCAACGCCAACGTTTGCTGGCCCGTTGGTGCTTTTCCTTTGGCCGGCCGTCGCCGAGCAGCGCGAGGTCCTCCGATCCGTGGGATTCCATAAAATTGTGCAATGTGCATTAAATTAAATATAACGTGTAATTTTATTCACTCAAACATAAATGGAAAATGCATAAGCCCAGGCCATGCCACGCCCACACACACACGCCCACAACTGACCGCCTTTCTCGGGCCAGGGAATGGGGTAAAAAATCAAGGAAAGTGAAAACGACTGGATACTTTTTTCCGGGGCGGAAAAATTTCGCTTTTCCGGCTGACAGCCGAGAAACAAATTTATAGCATTTTATTTGGCTCCCCATTAATGACAGGATGAGGATATTTTCGATTGCCCCTCGAACTTTGAGTTCTTCGGATTTCATTTCAAAGTCAGAGGAATTGGTTCCTTCGATTTCCTTCGGCCCTTCTTACTTGGTAGGATCCTCCCATTTGCTTTATTCCTGCTCTGGGAATAATATCCTCAATCCTTGCTTCATTTAAATCTGCAGCCATTTTGTGTGGATAGGAAAATTGTATTTGCCTTTTGAATTATTGAAAACTTTGATTTGGAGAAATCCTACAAACAATCCCCAGGGGTTTTTCAGGGCCGTGCAAATCCTTTCATATCCTTTTCATTATTAATTAATAATTTTTATATATTTGTGTATTTTAAATTATACATTTTTTTAAGTAAATTTTATTTTATTATTTGTTATTAAAATGATAAATTTTTTCCTTTGTTTGGCTTGTAATTTTATTCATAATTTATTTATTTTCCTTTAATTTGCCACAATCATTTTGCTAATTTTTTTTTTAATTTTTTTTTTTTTTTTTTTGTTTGCTTTTGCGTTGCTTGCCGATTTGATTTTTTGCCTTTTCTTCCCACCCCCACAGCCGTCTTCTATGCGATCCCAATTAATCCAGTTAATACACCCGGGGATCCCGCAAAGACCATTTAAAATTATTGAAACCGAGTGTTTTTTTTCGCTGTCTGTTTTCATTCTCATTTGCGTGGGAATATTTTTTTTTTTGTCGCCCATCTTTTTTATTGTCGCTTAAATTTTTTTTTCCTGTCTATACCCTTTAATATTAAGTTGGTAAGAGTGTAGGAAAGGAAATTTCTTTTAAAGCGGTCAGAAAGACGAGTTCGTCTATCGTTCATCTGTCAGTCTGCCCATGTGAACGAAAGAATATTAAGGATAAAATTGGGGGCTCAGTCTAAGTAGGAATGGATCCAGACATATCCAAAACTCAGACTCTTCCGGTTGCTTATTCCGGTTGAGTGCTCTGCAATAAATTAATGCAATTGGTTTAACAACAAAACAAGAATCCTTACGAAACAGTGAGGGGGCCTCAGAGTTGCCGGACAAATTCTAGAATTTACACATTCCCCCTTTGCACTTCCACGCCTTCAATCGCCCCACTCGCTTCATACGCTGGTGAATTGGCAAACATTTTCAACTGTTAATTGAAAAGAATGGAAATAATTTGGTTGCAATTGAAATTGGAATTGAATTTGATTCTATTCTCAGACAAATGAAAAACAAACACAAAAAAAAAATTTCAGTATACAGCCTTTGTTACATAAATATGAAAGTGGAATTAAGGATATGCTGCTGGGTTCACCAGAGAAAGAGGGCGTGCTCATAAAGCTAGCAAGCGAAACAATTAAACATGCATGCAATAAACCTACAGTAATTTAAAGAATGTAACAAAAAAAATAATAACAACTTAAAAGATTCGAGCCACTGGCAACCGCAGCCGCCGAAGCCAACCGCTCGAATGAGACAAAATCGGCTGCCACGTTTCGCTGTGGCTTTTACTGACACTAATATGATACTAAATACTAAATATTTGAATTAATAACATTTAATATGATTCCTGCGGAAGCAGACCGTTCGTTTTCGTATTGAAAAGGGTTCCCCTTAAAGTTTTTCTGCTCTAAGGATTTTTATACCCTGCAACTGAAAGCAGGAGACTTCCCAAGCTTTTCTCCAAGCAACTGTGCGCCACAGCGAAACGTGGCAGGGTGAACTAGTAACATAAAAAAAGAAAATTTGCAGGACCGAATATGAGTTCACCAATCGCTGCTAAGGCCCCAGGATCACTAGCACCATAACATAAAAAGAAAACTTGCAGGACCGAATGTGTGTTTATCAATCTCTGATAAGGCATCGGGATCACTAGTAACATAACATAAAAAAAGAAAACTTGCAACCGCTGATATGGTACCGGGTTCACTAGCAACATAACATAAAAAAGAAAATTTGTAGGACCCAATATGTGTACATCAATTGCTGATAATACACCAGGATCACTAGTAACATAACATAAAAAAGAAACTTGCAATCGCTGATATGGTAACATAAAAAAGAAAATTTGCAGAGACGGAATATGTGTGCATCAAACTCTGATAAGGCTCTGGGATAACTAGAACGTAAAATAAAAAAGAAAATTTGCAGGACCGAATATATATACATCAATCGCTGATAAGGCATCGGGATCACTAGCTACATAACATAAAAAAGAAAATTTGCAGTGACCGAATGTATGTTTATCAATCTCTGAACACTAGCATCATAACATAAAAAAGACAACTTGCAGGGACCGAATATGTGTACATAAATCTCTGATAAGGCACCGGGATCACTAGCAACATAACATAAAAAAGAAAATTTGCAGTGACCGAATTTGTTTCAATCGCTGATATGGCGACGGGATCACTAG
>JBAMCP010002731.1:0-10695 GCA_037075105.1 Lissocephala sabroskyi | reverse complement strand
GCCCATTACCGCCTAAGCGGCGGTGGCTCCACCTGCTCTTCGCTGGACTCGGGCACGGCCCATCCGGGGGCTTTGATTGTCAAGGAGCGATTCATTGAGCCGCCCAAGCGCATTGTCCGGGGCTACAACGGGAAGACCCAGTCGATGGACGCGGACTTCTTGTTCAATGAGTTTCTGCTGTTGCCGGCCATGTCGCCCACTCCGCTGCTGGGGCACTCGGACTCGGGGGCCACCAGTGGCTCGAATACGCCCTCCATGCGGTTCGTGACGGCCAAGCTGTCGCTGGAGGAACCGGAATCTCCGCCGGCCGCGAACGTGTAAACACTTAAATGATCTTGCCAGAATCTTTTCTTGTTCTCTTTCAACTTCTCCCAGTGTCTCTTTTCCAAGGATCCAATTGTTGTTGGCGCTACTCTGAGTAGGCAGCCTCCAAGCTCCTGTCTGTTGACATTTCCAGAAAATCTATTAAATAAATTAACCAAAATATGTGGAAATCTTAACTGTCAACTCTTTTTTAAGAGGCGTCAAGGAAAAAGCAGCGGATCGAGAGAATAAAGGGTGAAAAGTTTGGGTCTCTGAAAAGGATTCCTGGTAAGGACAACGGCAGCAGCTGCTTCCCCAAAGGGAGCATCGCTTGGAGAAGACTGAGAGAGTCCTTTCTTGCCTTGGGTTATCCTCCTTCCCCTTGCTGGTTCCTTAAGTCGATTTGAATGAAGCTCAAGTTAATTGTTGAGGTGGAAATGTCTCAGTTTTGGAGAATTCTGTTCAATTTTGGAGGCTCTATATCAAGGCGAGTATTTTAAAGACTTTAACTTGGAATCTGAGAATCCTTTTAGGTGGTTTTTATCAGGTATCCTTTAAGAATTTCTCTTTATAACTTAGAGACAGCAAGCAGCCTTCCATTTGATTGATTAATCCGATCCTCACCTGGCTTATTTGAAATGCTTGTCTCTGTCAATTCTTCCCAGAAAAGAGGCTCACAGAACCCCCGCAAAATGATCCTTAAGTCTCCTAATCCCAACTGAACTGCAAGGCTGAAATATTTAAAGATTTTCAAGATAATCTTTAGGGCTTTTGGAATCCAGATGAGCTCAGGCCTTTAGGGTAAATTAATATGAATTTAGATAATTCAGAATTGATATTGAAAGGGATCTTCCTCCATTTAAAGACTTTCTTTTTAGTTCTCAATGTTATATAAAGTCTACTTGTCTTTGAACTTTCAAGGAAAGTGTTCCCAAAAGCGTTCCAGAAATCTCAAGAGCTCATTCACAATTCCCTCAGCGAATACTGAAATCCTCTTTCAACTTTTACTCCCAACTGCGAACTCTTAACGGGACTTTTTCGGGACCTACCCCAATGCGCTTGAAAGAGAAACCTGCCGATGAGGATTACCTCATGGAGAGATGCGGTTCTTTGGGCCGCCTTTAGCGCTGGAAGGGGTAAGGTTATTCAATCCACCGGCTAACGGTAATTGAAACAAAAGGCCAAACGCTGAACGCCGCTGATCGCGAGTGCCAAAGAGAGAGGAACGATGATCACGATGATGACGAGTCGCGTTGATGGTTGGATGTTAATTTATTGACCAGCCAGCCAGTCGGCCGGGCCAGTGAAAGTGAAGCGGCCCACAAAAAACACTCACACACACACGGGGGAGCCGCGGCGCATTGGCAGTTGCGTGCGGCGCTGTCAACGACCGCCAGAATGGCCACCAGCCGACCGATCGAGAGGGGCCAGGGGGGCGGGTGGCGCGCCTGGTTGGCCCCGTTGTCGTTTTCACTTGTCAGCCAGTTTGGCCCGGCGACCGGCGACCGCCAGCCGCCCGCTTGTTTTGCCGTCGGTTGTTTTTTGCATTAACCTCGATCCAAATTCGATTGCAAATTCTAAAAAGGCGTTGGGCCGCGGGGCGGGGCACATCGATTATATTGCGTATGCAAAGCACGAACGTTGGCTTGGGCAATCTGTCGGTCTGTCTGTTTGGTCGGCTAATGGAGTTCCCTTGACGCGTTGCCGGCCACCGTCAGCGAGTTTGTGTCTTAAGTCTTTTGTTGAAATCGGCAATTCTGGATGGGAAATCTTCTTGGTTTCCTGATCTTGGCTTCTGTTAAGCCTCTTAAGGTTGTTTATATGCTGTGGGACACTCGACAGACAGACAATTTCTAGCTGGGGTGGGGAATTTTAATTTAATCAAATTTAAGGGGAGAAAGAAAGACGGGCGAAGAGAGGAGCCTAATCGGCTTATAAATGGGAGAAATGAAGATCTGAAACATGAAAAGGGAATCTTTTTGTTTCGATCTGAAAAGAGTTTAAAGGTTCTCAAGATCTCGGGATTTTTTGTTCTAGAGTTTCAGCATTTCTTTTGAGTGTTTTTTGCTGAGCGAGGGAGCTAAGAATTCCTTTAAATCTCCTAATGAATTAGAAGTTTCGAGTTTCTTGACTGATAACATCTAAATTCTCTTTCTTAGACTCTCTTCCCTTCATTCTTTCCGGCTTTGTCTGCTTATATTATTTAGAAGCCTTTGGTTCTTGGAATTAACGAGTTCTTTGAGGCTTGGACTCAAGATTGACTGACTTCAAAATTCCCTTTCTCAGACTCTCTCCTCCTCATTCTTCGAGTCTTTGTCTGCACCTTGAATCGCCCAAAGATTCTTCTTCTGAATTACGAAGTCTTTGGCTCTTGGAATGCTCGAGTTCGTTGAGGTTTGGACTGAAGTTTGGCTCTGTTAACAGATGCTATCCCGTTTCTCAGACTCTCTCCCCTCATCTTAAATTCTTCGAGGCTTTTTCTTCACCTTAATTAAGAAACCTTTGACCTTTGGAAATGTCCAGTTCCTTGACTGATGTGTGACTCTTTTAACTTCTAGATTCCTTATCTCTGACTCTCTTCCCTCATCCCAAATTCTTCGAGGCTTTATCTGCCCACTGATCTTTTTTCTTCCTCTCTCCTGCTCCTCAGATTTATAACAATAATCGCGATTTGCTTACCAGACCCTTCTCCCCCCTCTTCCCTTTTCTTGATCGCGATTTGTTTAGGAGACTCTTCTCCCCCCTCTTCCCTTTCCTTGATCGCGATTTGCTTACCAGACTTTTCTCTCCCCTCTTCCCTTTTCTTGGCTGCATTAAATCGCTCTGATTGCTGCTGTCTGGGTTCCCCCTGAGTTCTCTCTCTGGCGATTAGCATAACATCAAAGTTTCCGCTCAATTTAGTCGCTCTGGCTAATTTGGCCGGGCCCACAAGTGAAATGGCCGACTGAAAAGTAGAAGTGGGCATATCTCCAATCCCCAGAGGGAAAGTTCTAGCCCACTCTCAGTCTGGTGTGTGTGTGCTGCTAATTTGGAATTCAGTTTATGGAACGAATGGCTGGCCATTTGCATAATAGAAAATAATGCCAAAAAAACCAAACCAAACCAAAAATGTGGAGACGACCCAGCCCCAAAGGTTTGTGGGTCTCGCGACTTCAGCTTCACTTTCTTTTTCACTTGCTGCGTCGCCCGGCAATCGATGAGTGGCCGTCGCTTGTTGTCATCTCCCTTGCCGGCCGGCTGTCCGACTGCCCTGGCCGTTTATGCATATTTAATAGGTTTCTACTCGCTCCCCCGGAGTCTGTCCGGTAGGTGGGAAAGCGGCGATCGAAAGCCAAACGCGCGCTGTTGACAAAAAACCACACAAACGAGCGAAGCTCTCACTCTCACTGCCCGCTGTCCTGGTACAGTCAAGCCTGCCAGAGGAAGTATAAAATAGGGAAATTCGGAAGTGATACAAAAATCCTAACTATTTTTAAAGTTGATTCTCTCTCAGCTGGGAATGCTTTGATCCAAACTGGAATCCGTTTTACTTAGAAGGACTTTGGTTTTTAGGTAAGGAAGTCAGGCATATTTCTAGATTCTACTGCCCAATTCCACCCAGGACTTATGATCTTTAAAATCCTTTCTTCAGTCTATAAAATAGTAGTTTCAAAATATCAACGACTTCCGAAACATGAAGAAGGTTGACTAAAATTCAGGTCCCTTGGATTTGTAATTGTGTGTCTTTTCCGCCTTACCAAAGCGCTTCCATTCCTTGACTATAAAACCTCCCAGATCTTCCTTCTGTCTATTTTAGCCAGTGAGCACTGTACTCGTTCAGCGATGAGTCAACCGCAGCCACTCGGATGCTGGTGATGATGATGAGCCGTCAATCATGGCGAGTCTATGCCAACCCGGGAGTCGGTCAAGTGGGCTCGGCTAATTACGCACCCGGTAGACAGGCCGACCGGCCGACCCCACACACAGACAGACGGACAGCCAGACACATTGCAGTTTCGCTTATTGCGGATAAATTGCGCATACGCCGAGTGGCCACAAAAGAATCCAATGAAGAGTGAAAGTCGCTGAAACCGACGACTCAGCCAGACGCAGCGAAAGATCATTGGCACATTTACATGGGGATTATCTGGTTTTCCGCTCTCCCTCTCGCTCTCTCTCTCGCTCTCACTCGCTCTCTCTTTGTGGTGCTTGTTGTCTTTCTCGTTTTAAATTGTTTAACAAGTTTGGGGTTTTTGTTATTTTTCTTGCTCGGCCGGCCAGTCAATCACTTGATTATTATTATAGTTTCTTTGGGTTGGTCCGGTTGCTGGCCGCTTTGGCTCGTAAACAAACCGATTGAAGGTTTTGGGGAATTTAATTTTTCTCTTTTAACTCTTTATGGATTTCTTGGCATTTCGCTAAAAACTTTTTTGGTTTCTGTGGTCTACCCAAAAATTAATTGAAAATTTATCAGACCAACAAACAGGAGTCGCCTGATCCTAGCAATGCTTGGGAAATACTCTTTTCGGGGAGAAATCGGAAGTTGGGAGTATGAAAATAAAGTCCTGAGATTGAGGAGATTAATCTTATAAAATCCTTATATCTAAAATTTATTTTCCAACTCTGCCATCCGCTTGGGCAGCTTTACAATTATCCCAGCGCTTCGAATGAAATGTCCTCGGCTTTGGATCTCCTTACCTTCATATATAGTATCTCCTATACTTCATATTGGTTTAATATAATACTTTAATACTTTACTGAGCTTTAGATTCCCAAGTCTAAAGTTGAGATTTCTTGTGAGGTTAAAGGCAAAATCGGAGTAGAGAGATCTTGGGAATCGGGCAGTTTATAAGCCAGAAGATTTCTGTTTCTGATCCAGAAAATAAAAGGACCGTTTTTAAATGAATTCCTTAGAAACTCTTAAGCAAAGTCTGGCAACCATTTAAGGGCCTTTAAAGTTCCATAAAAATCTCCATTGATTCCCTCGACAAACTCAGAGATCATTACTTAAATCCTCACTTAAAGATTTTCCCAGCTCTTGTGAGGAGACAAAATCGGAGTAGAGAGATCTTGGGAATCGGACAGTTCAAAGGCCAAAAGATTTCAGCTTCTTTTTTGGATATCCGAACCAGAAAAAAAAGTACAGTTTTTAAATAAATTCTTTGCAAATTCTTTCCCAAAGTCTGGTAAACTTTTAAGCCTCTTTAAAGTCCCATAAAAATTTTCCTTACCCTCGACAAATTCTGAGATCATTGAGTTCCTTACTTCCCTTAACTTCTTTTCCCAGCTCTCCACGATTTCTTAGGCAATCTTATCTCCCGATTTATGATCCCCAGGAGTTCATTCTCGTCGGCTCTTTCCCCTTAGGCCAAAACCTGTGAGCCAGCTTACATAAAACTCCAGTGGGCCGGTGGAGCCACTGGCCACCGGCAGCAGCTGGCCAATTGTGGTGGTTTGTCGGCGGTTTTGAGGACATTGCGAAAAATGCATAAATATTTTTATATTTTGGTTTTGTGGCTTGCGTAAAAATGCGCTGCTGTGCATGCGGCAGTTGGACAGTTGGACAGACGGCCAGTTGATTGGTCGGCCGGGCAGGCGGCGGCGCACTTTCATTGGCAGGCGGCAGGCCTGGTCAGCAAATTGAAAAATTGAGGCCGCCAAAGCGCCGCTGTTTGTGCACTTGACGCTGCTGTTGCCTAGACAGACGGACAGTTGGACACACGGACACGGTGTATTAGCCAAGTCAGCATAGCCGGTTAGCCGACGGGCGCATTCTTGGCCAACAGGGCTGGGCTGGGCCGTCAACAGGCAGGCCAGGCATTTGCCATTAGGGTGTTCCGGGAGGGACTCCCAAGTGCTCAACTGTCCAACTGTCCAAGTATTTTAAATTCTCAATTTGCAAGTGGTTTTGGGTTCTTTCATTAGAGAAACTGTCAGCTGTTTAAAAATTGTTAAGAACAAATTTGTCCAACTGTCCTGAGGTTGCTATTTCAATCTGCACTCAGCGGAGTTTAGTTGACTTTGAGTTGACTGAAAGTTCCTGAAGGTTCCTGAGAAGACTCTGCTTCCTTTTACGCGGGGTCTTTTAAGTTCTTTATAGAACCAATTAAGGTCTCAAGATTTTTCCTCCTAGTCACCCTACTGAGAATGCTTTTTAGTATTTCTTTCTGCTTGGGCAAAACATTAAAGATTCTGTGGAAATTCTTTTGCCTACAACGAAGCTGGGCAGTTGGGCAGTTGTTTGGTGGTGCTGACGATGATGATCACGAAGAAGATAATGAAGTTCGCGTGCCAACTTCAGTCGCTTGGTTCACTTGCTCTCCGTTGGCTTTGAGGTGCCGTTGCTTTTGTTTTTCCAAATTTGATAAGCGTTTTTATGCTTTCACATAAACCCAAGGCGGTGGTGGGGAGGGGGGCAGTTGAACGCTCTATTTACGAGCAGCAAAGGTGTTTTTTTTTGGGCAGCTGCCACGCCCCCCGAACCTCTTTTTCTGACCGCTCTCACTGCCCGGCGGACTTCGTTTCCTCTTTTGCTTGGTTTCTTCTTTTAATTACTTAATTTTTCACTTGCTCGTTTAATCAGATTTTCCATAACATTTTAACGGTTATTTCGGGGCATCAAAGTCACCAGAAATGGGAAACGTCACTGGCTGGGGGGTTCGGTATAATTGCATAATCTGGCGGAGCTGCCAACCTGCGCGATTAAAATTCTTTTGTGTGAGGGGTCACGTTTTTTTGTTGAGATTTCAATTTCGAAGGAGAACGAGAAACCAAAATTCTTCTTTCAAACAAAACAACAACAAAATTGAATGGTCGTCACGGCAGCTTCCATAATTTCTGATTTTTTTTATTCGATTCTCAAGGCAAACGCAAATCTCTGAACGCGCAGGTGTGCGTGTGTTTGATTTTGGTGATTGGACAAACCCCCCACCCCCTACAAGAGAACACGGGCTGAAGGGAAAGCAGCGAGTTTCGAAATTGCTTAGCAACTTAAACGATTTTCGAACTTTGACAGCAGCGGCGTTTGAGTTTTCGAAAGTAATTTTCGAACTCAGCCAGCCGCCCCCGCCAACTGCAGTTGGCCGAATTTCGAACAGCAGAATTTCTAGCGAGAACGAGAGAGCAAAAGAAGAGAGACGAGCAGGGGGAGAGACCAACAAAAACGAGAGTTCACCCGAGGGGGTGAGCGGGGGGCAGCATCAATCAAAGTGCAGGCCGCGCGGTTCAGAAAAAGTTCACTGCGACGCGAAAGCCGCTGCCGCTGCCGCCGCTGCGCCCACTTATTACCGTTTGTTGTCGGCACTTCTCTTAAACGCGGTGTTTTTGTGCGAACAGGTTGTAAATTTAACAGGCAGCGACGTCGATGGCAGCAACAACAACCACCTGGAATACCAAAGCCGGCTGCGCTGTCGGCACAGTGAGCCCAAAAAAAAACCTTGCAGTTTTCTTAAGCTTCCAACACGAAACATTCCGCTTCGGCCCACTGTGCGAGGCCCGCTTGGCGATCGTGCGCGGCATGCGGCCCGAAAAATAGTTACGTTCGCGCGCACGGGCCGCGTTCAGTCAGTCAGTTGACGACGAGCGAGTGAAGCGGCCGCGCAGAGCGCAAGAGAAGAAGAAGCGAGAAATCGACGACTTTCAGCCAAAACAAGTGTCGTTCGTTGCAACGGTAAAATTTGTGCTGCCCGGCGCGTTCATTGATCGGGCCGCAGTCGCAGCATCCGCGCGCTCACCCCCACCGCGACCCGTGCGTGTGTGCGGCTTTTTGTTGTTGTTTTTTTTCTGTTTTCGTTTTCGCTGCTTGTGTGTGTGTGTGTGTGTGTGTGTGTGCTTAAAGTGAAATGGAATTTGTTGAATTTTAATTGCACGGCAACAGACACAGCGACGACAAGGGATAAAACCAACCGCCCAGGCCCCCCGAGGTGAACATTTTCATTCAACCTGTTAATTGAACGGCAACTCCCCCCACCCCCCGTACGGTAAGTCACTTGCAAAAAATAAGAGAGCGACGACAGCGTCACTCTCGCTGACCCACTGACAGCGCAGATCAGCCGCGCTGCCCGCTCTCTGCCCAAAGCCCTTAAAAATCAACGGTTCTTCTCTTTGTTGCGTGGGCGTGAGCGCTGATTGGTCGTTGGGTCCTTGGCGCTCTCTTGCCAGCGACGCTGGGTCCGTTAGTTTTTCGCTTGTTCTTTGTCCTGTTGGAACGGCCACAGTGGGGCGAAATTAGTGTGCGCCATGTTCAATTACCTAAAATGCTTGGCGTGCTTTTAATTTAGCAATTGTCTTTCTAACCGGTTTGAATAGCGAAATAAAAAACTAAACCAGATCGAAAACCGCACACAAAAAAAAAAACATAAAAACTTTAAAAAATGGAAAGTATTTATGACCCGGACAATTGGCGTATGCTAACCAGAATGGAGTAGCCCCCATAAAAAAACCTCCATGCTGCTTGTTAGCTGATTATCGTTATTTTCATTTTATTCGATTTTCTTATTGTTCGGTTACGCTGGGGAGTGGCATGCAAGGGGGTGGGGGGGACGGCTGCTCCAATTTGCAGAGTCAGGGGCCCGACAATTGCGATTAACTTTGATTGGAGCCATTTTTATGCATGCCAGTGGCGCGAACCTAAAAATAAAAATACCAACCAGCAACAATTTAAACCTTATGAATTTTGATTTCGTGTGTAAATTGCATAATCCCGTTATAAAAATAAAAAAACCATGCATTTCTATGTTTGTGGGCTTCGGTTTTAGGCAGGAAGCGTCAACGTCCGCGCCGGCGAAAGTTTTTCTTAAAAAAAATACCGCAATTACGTCCAAAAATTTCCTCGAGCTGCTCGCATAAATTTTTCTCAATCATTTTTACACACTACCGGCCCACGGCCCACACACACAAACACACTTTGCCTGGAATCAACTGGCCAATTGAAAGTGAAAGGGGGAAGGAAGCAGGCCCAGCGCCGCAAACGTCCGTCCCTCCGCCCCCCACACACACACACACAGAGCCGCCCGCCCATTCAACGCCTGCGGAGACCGCGAAGCCCACAACTGATTTGGTGCGGGGCATAAACAAGTGCAACCTGCAACCTGCCACCAGTCAACCAGCGGCTAATTTACAACAGCTAGAAATTTAAATGCCACACGAAGTCTTGATACTCTTTTCTGGGTTGGGATTTGAGGTTGGTTGGGAGCTTTGGGTCTTTGATTGGTGAACGCCTTCCAAGACTTCCAGTGGAGTTTTGCGAAGGCTTTATATTTTCTTTTATGCTTTCAATTTTGACCCTCAATGCCGCCTAACCTTAGTTTTTAATTTCCATTCCACTTTACTGATATTTCCCGTTGAGTTCCAGTGGCCCTTGAAGCTTTCCAGTTCCTTCCAGGCTTTCCAGTAGGTTCTTGGCTTTGGTTTCAGGCTTTACATTTATTTCTCTTAAGCGTTCCAATTTCTTTTCCAGTCTTTGTTTTCCAATACCTTGCAATTAAGGTCTTCCAATATTTCCAGGCTATTCAATTGGCTGGAATTCACTGCTTGTCACATTTTCCAGTCGCATTCAAAGGATTTTTGTGTAAAGCTACTTTCAAGTAATTTCCAATAATTATTTCCAGTAGATTCTTGCCTTGGCCTGAGTTTCCAGTCTTTGTGTTCCAATACCTTCCACTTATTGTATTCCAGTCCCTCCAGACATTTTTTGACTCATAATTCACACTCACTGGAATTTACTGGTTTCCACATTTTCCAGTCGCCTTCAATGGATATATCAGGACTCTGTGCTAAGCTGTTTTCCAGTTTTTTCCAGGCATTCCAGCACATTCTTGGCTTTGTTTGGGTTGCCAGTTTCTTTCCAAAATCTTCCCATTCCTGAAGTCTAGAATAGCATTTTTCCTTCTCCTTCCATTGTCTTTTTCCTGAGAGCACTTGGAACCGCTTCGGTCTCCTGGAAAGCAGAGTAGCCGCCGCTAATCACATGCAGGTGTGGTTACTGCAATCGGCACCGTCGGCGCTGGCCAGCCAACCACCGATCGATTTTAATGATAGAGCCGGAGAAGCGGCGGCATTGGGAAAGTGATTTGATTGCCACAATCGGCGGGCTCGTTTGGCTTTCGGTTGCAGGCGGCCTACGCGTGCGCGTGCCCGCTGCGCTCGGCCCCCTTTGGCGGGCAATTGGCTGGCGTTTCATCATCGTCGCCACCACCAACGCTGCTGGCTCGGCTGCTCTGCTCAAATTGGCCAGGCCTAGGCCATTGGCATGAAGTGCGTAGACCGCCACCGGATGTGCATGGCACAGGTAAGTGCAGCACACACCCCCACCCGCTCACCACGAAGGTAGGACCTCTTTTGGTGCAAATGGGTAAGTGCGGTATCCGCTATCCCCTTTACCATGGCCCAACCTAGCACCTACCTCGCCACTCA
>JBAMCP010002730.1:0-10700 GCA_037075105.1 Lissocephala sabroskyi | reverse complement strand
TGGCAACAATTTTCACCAAATATGGTTTACAATTTTCCAGACAAGATTTCATGATTTCAGTTCACACTGATAGTCCAACACATTTTCGAATTATGAAAAATGAATTTAATTTTATTTTTTTTTTTCCACATTGGCCATGAATTCGATTTTCATATTTGGCTTTTAAAAAACACTTGTTGCATTTTTTTTTTTGGGGGGTTTTTCTCAAGGGAAGAAACTATTTTCACACATTTCGGTGGCCTGTTGTTTTTGTTTATTGGCAAAATCCTATAAATTAAACGAATTACGTCACTTGGCCAGGCAAATCTTTATATAGGCGGAATTGAGGTCGGATATATGACTAGCCGATTTATTCTTGTTCTTCAGAAATCTACAAGAATACCTTACTTTGGATAAATCATAATTGAATTAAATTTTGTTGGGTTGTCTGTAATTATTTTTAAAAAAGAATTTCTTCCTTTTTAAATCACTAAAGATATTAATTTTATTTGGGATCAATCATTCAAACCGTATAAAATGTTGAGAATCAATTAAAATAAATAGAAACGAATATAAATAAAGTCTTTTTTTAATATAAATTTCTTTTTTTATCCTTTCTATTATCTGAACAACCCGGATACGAAAAAAAACATCTTATCTCTATGGATTTTTTTATAGGGGTTTTAATATATTTCTTATATTATTATATTCCATATTTTATGCTCATTTGGTATCTTAATAGACGTCTTTCAAAATGTCAAATAGAAACGCCAAAAGTTCTCTTTTTTCATTACAAAAATTTATTTTCAAGAATCCTAACTCTTAAATTCTTGAATATAAGATTCTATTTCCCCCCTTATCCCTTTCTATGCCTTTCAATGCTAGAGAATATTTTAAATATGAGATGACCTTACATAAAAAGTGATCTTGGCTAACACGAAATGGGAAACCAATTTCTGCTTAACTTTAATTCGTTTCCATCCCCAATTTAAATTAAAACAACAATTATCCAATCTTCTTTAAAAGTCTTTTTAACAGTATTTAATTTAATCAAGTCCAAAAACCCATAAACCCTCAATTTCTCCCAAGACCTTCCGAAGCTTTTTTAGATCTTTGTTAAACCGAATTGACAGTTGAGAAGTCATTGCATTTTGGGGATATTTTGAGCGTTTTTGCATTTAATAAAGATATATTTATGGGTTTTCGTTTATAAAAACGATTGTGACGTTGAGATTTCGTATAGATAAAAAATCCTATATGCAAGGAAATTCATCGGAACAGAAATTAAAACAATCCATGCACATACACAGACGATTTTTTGGCATATCAATAACTGAATTTTAAAAATAGAATTCGAGAAAAACAAAATCAAATAGCGGACACACCGACAACCACATAGAATCATAGCTTTTTCCATATGTAAAAAAGAGAGGAGAAAAAATAGAAATGCGGTATTCAAAAATTTTGCAACTGCCCCCGAAATAGGGGCCAGCAAAGCTTGAAATACAAAAAAATACTGGGATATTTTTTGAATATACAAAATATTGAAAATATTCTAACACACGCGCAGCGAGAACAGGTGAAAGAATGAGAGAGAGAGACGGAGAAGGAGAAAATTGAGAAAAGCGAATACCCTATTTCAAATCAGATGGGAGTTTGGATTTACCTAAATAATGTTACAAGAAATTAAGGAAACTAAGGAAAGTTATCTTTCTTAATAATTAATTTTTTTTGCTGTTCCAAAAATTCGAGAAGTAATAATTCAAAAAATCCTTTATTTTTAGAGAGACTTTAAGCTTCCATTTAAGGAAACTTTGACTAATTTCTTTTGGGAATTTTAGGTTCTCCTTCTTTGTAATAACATTCTTAAACAAAATACTCTTCCTTTGTTCCAAAAATTGGAGTAGAAATATTTCAAAAAATCATTTTTACTTTAAAAAGAATTTAAGCTTCAATTTAAGAAAACTTTGTCTAATTTCTTTAGGGAATTTTAGGTTCTCTTTCTTTATAATATTCTTAAATAAAATACTCTTCTTCTGATCTAAAATTCGAGTAGTAATATTCTTTATTTTACAAAGAATTTAAGCTTCAATTTAAGGAAACTTTGACTGATTTCTTTAGGGAATTTTGGGTTCTCTTTCTTCATCATAATATTCCTCTACATAATATTCTCCTTCTGTTCCATAATTCAAATATTAATATCCTTTATTTTACAAAGAATTAATACCTGAATTTAAGGAAACTTCTCCCTACTTCTTTAGAGAATTTCGTGTTCCCTTTCATGATAAAATTCCCCTACATAAAATTCCTTTTGTGTTCCAAAAAACTCGAGTCGAGTTGGAGTATTTTAAATTTGATTCTCGGCTTTCTGTTGAGCATGCAAAACGCATACGCCGATCGGAAAGGCCGGCGGCGAGCG
Source organism: Lissocephala sabroskyi (assembly GCA_037075105.1). Taxonomy (NCBI): domain Eukaryota; kingdom Metazoa; phylum Arthropoda; class Insecta; order Diptera; family Drosophilidae; genus Lissocephala; species Lissocephala sabroskyi. The sequence goes on along the minus strand of JBAMCP010002730.1, from coordinate 8,302 downwards.
TATTGTATCTTTGAGATACTCGGGGCTCTCTGCGCTCACAGATACGCACACAGAGAAAGGAACGGGCACCAATACCAATGAGAGCTGCTTGAATTCGAAAAATAGCGAGCATCGAACGTCAACATATTGAATAAATATTTTCAGTTGAACATCACAATCCGTTCAAGTCGCGGATAACTCCGAATAAAAGTTTTGTAAGTTTCGCTGAACGAATTTTGTTTAAATTAATTTTTAAACAAGTGAAAATATTAAAAAAAAAAACGTGGAATTTATGTGACAAGTGAAGGAAACTTTAATCCCTAAATATAAAATACCAAATTAAGGACTTTTGTTTGGATTTTTCTTATGTAATTGGAATCGAAAGTTCCTTAGCCAAAAATCGCAAGTATTTCGCAAAAATCAAGAAAATATCTCAGTTAAGATCCCAAATTAAGGTTAAACACCTTCTGCCCGGTTGTCAGCCCAACAAAACCAAAAAATCCGTCAATGTCTTTGACCATTTTTGCAGTCTGTCTCCAAAACCGCAAGTTCACTTCTAGAATTTCAATTAAACGCACTGCACAGAATCCATAAACATTGCCGATCGGCCCGCCCAAAGACTTAAAGATAATCAAAAATCCCAACTCTGTTAGGAATCCTAGAAATAAAGAATTCCTTTTCTGGCATTTGCATTGTGAAATTTGATCCTCGACCGCAGCGGGCGAGTCCCAAATCGTCTCTGGTCGGTCCACTCCGCCCAGGCATTCTATTCGTGTATATGAAGAAAAAGCTTTCCCCATTCTCTTATTAAGTAATACCCATGTTTGTATTGGTCCAAGAACATTCAACAGATGCCCGAACCGCAGCGAAAGATCTTTATTTTTAGATCTCCTTTTGGCCCACAAGTTTGGGCTCTTTCGTCAGAAGCTCTTCTATGTGTTGAAGTAAATGGATCTAACGACACGCTAGATGGGCGTATAAGTAGGTGGATATATCGGCAATACTTCTATATAAATAGACCCCGAGATCGAGCCATTTCCATGGGGGTCTTTTGGAGATTTCACATAGAGATATTTCCACTTTTGCTGGCGCCCAAGAAAGTCGATTTATGTAAGATCCACGGGCAACCAAAAGATCTTAAAGAAAGGAGTCTCTTATCGAGTTATAAAGAGGGATTTTCTGGGAGTCCAGGAGTTGTTTATTTTGGTCAGGTTTATGGACCTCAAGATCAAAGTCTTTATGAACTCTCAGGCATCTTTTTTTATCATTCTATTGAACATTTTATATTCTTAAGAGATTCCAAAAGGTCAAAGGGTCTATTATCAAATTATAAAGAGTGTTATTTTGCTCTTTAATCCTTTCTTAGTATTTAAAGACATTTAAAATCAAATTTTGGAGTCTTTTCGAAGTCTGAAGCATACTTTCTTATCATTATATCATTCTATATACTTTATGATTAGAGATTCCAAAACGTGACCCAAAAGATTACAGGGAAAAGGGTCTATGTTGAATTATAAAGACGAACTTTCTGCTCTTTGATCTTCTTTAAGTACCAAAAGGGATCTAAGGGAGTCTGAGATTCTCAAGTCCTTAAGGTCAAAGCCTTTCTGAATTCTCTGGCATTTTTTTATGATTTTATATTCTTTATGATAAGGGATTCCAAAACTTGGCCCAAAAGATCACAGGGCAAAGGGTCTATTATCGAATTATAAAGAGGGGACTTTTTGCTCTTTGATCTTTAAGTACCAAAAGGAATTTAAGGGCAAATTTGGAGGTCTTTAAATCTTTGCAGGATTTGTAGATCTCAAAATAAGAGTCTTTCTGAATTCTCTGTCATTTTTTAAAGATTTTATATAATTTTTAATTAGAGATTCCAAAACTTGACCCAAAAGATGACAGGAATTTTCTGCTCTTTGATCTTTAAGTACCAAAAGGGATTTAAGGGCAAATTTCGAAGTCTTTCAGAGTCTTTCTCAATTCTCAGGCATCTTTTTTATCATTAGATATTCTTAATGATTTTCCTAGAGTTTCCCTTGCCCAAGTTTTTTTCCTCTCCGTTTTAAAATCGCAAGTGTGTCATGGGCGTTTTATTTTTAAAAATAAAACTGATATAAAATTCCAAATGATTTTCTGCTGACGGTTCTTACATTGTGTCACCTCGTTCGATGCACAGAATTTCAATGTATTTATGGTTTGTCCGAAAGCAAATCTGCCTCGACGGCAGTTGCAGTTTTGGGGTTTGCGATTACCGCGGTTCCCTGAACTCCGGAAAGAAACGTTGATAAAAACAAACGAAAAAGGCACCGATGAGAATAAACAAAAATGTTTTAAAAATAAATTCATATGTTTTTATGTTTCCCTGATAAACGAAACACAACAAAAAATCGAACGAACTTAGAACCTGGATCAGGGGAGGGGGGAGAATGAGTCAGCAAAGTACAGTGGTCATTGGCCAGGGTGAGGCTTTTTTTCGGGTACTTTTTGGCCTTATTTGAAACGGCCAGTAAATCAAATAATGGTAAAAGTTAAGCAGCACGTTTGTGCCCAAATCAAGATTTATAGGCAGCACAGTGGGACGAATTCATTAAGAATGCTGGGCATGCTCAGCTGAGAAGAGTGTATTTGAAAGTTGGTGGGATAAAATTGAAAGATTTCACTTTTTCTTACGCATAAATTTCACGCCTTTAAAAATGCACTTGGAATTTGTGTAATGCGATGATTATCACATAAATTGGCTATGCAATTTAATCTGACCATTTGACCAACTCCGTTTTGCAGTTTCTTTCGAGTCGAATTAGCAAAACACACAAAAACCAACCATGGATGCCATCAAGAAGAAGATGCAAGCGATGAAAGTCGACAAGGACGGAGCTTTGGAGCGCGCTCTCGTCTGCGAACAAGAGGCACGCGATGCCAACACTCGCGCTGAGAAGGTGAGCAACCCACCCACCCCCACCCCCTTATACATCCTTAAACGGATGAACGCCCTCACGCATAACGCACACCTCAACATCATTGCTAACAAAAAGCATAATGAACGGTTGGGATTCCAGCCATGCAAAAAATGTTTGGGATTGCTTATTAATCTGTCTGTTTTTTTTCGGGGATCTATTGTAGGCCGAGGAGGAGGCCCGCCAGCTGCAGAAGAAGATCCAGACTGTTGAGAACGAATTGGATCAGACCCAGGAAGCCTTGACCCTTGTCACCGGCAAGCTCGAGGAGAAGAACAAGGCTCTGCAGAACGTGAGTACCAAGTCAAGAATTAGGTTAATCGAATAGCAGACAAATTATCGGCCACTTAAGTAATCGTTTTATATATCGAACAAAGTTCAGTGAGGGATTTCATTTGTTTTCTTTGACAGCTTGGTCTCGAAATTTGTCTGCTCATTAACATAGTTTCCCTTAAGTATTTTAATCTTAGAACTAAGTATATTTAGACGACAAGAAAAGGCAAGAAAAACACTCAAATTTAATGCTCCCCCAGTGCAGGGGAGGTGATATTTCAAACAACTTGTAGCAAACATCATTGGGCGGGTCGAGTGGCTTCATAAAAACCACAGGAAATGTTCCAAATGCCATTTCCCCCATCCCGAAAACCATAAATTAAAAAAACCTAGAGAAAAAAAACAACAGCCGGTTGGCATGGCCTGCCGGCTGACTGGCCTGCCAACCGCTCGTAATTATCGGAGAGCGCGCTATTTTTAAATTTCCCCATACGCAACTTGAGAATTAAACTTTCTCTGCGAGTGAAAGAGACGGGAAAGGTAATATCAAATATCCGTTGGGGGGGAAATTCTTTCTAGATTTTCTCGTGCCAAAATATTTGCTCTTCTCGCGTTTTGTTTAGAAATTTGCTTAGTATTTGGCACAATTTTCCGCTGCTCGGGCTGTGTGAATGTTCCAAAATAGCCAAATTAATTGAGAACTGAATTTTTCAAGGTTTTCAAAATGGCGCCGCCCATTTGGCACTGTTTCAAAATTCAATTTTAGCCCCATGCCACAGGTAACAACAGCAAAATTGTATTTATTCGCATAACTTATCGTTTTTTAAAGAAACTGATAAGACCACCGGTAATTAAAACCAGATCCATGGCGACATTGTCAGCCGGCGATTATGCTGCCTCGCCCTCGCCAAAAAAAAAATATGACAAAGCCATCTGAGTAATTTGAACAAATACCAGATAAAAAAAGAGAGCCGCACGCTGTAATTAAATCAAACAAAAGTAAGAGGAAAACTCTACCCATCAGCTGAGCACGAGAGAGCGAGAGCAAGAGAGAGCGCAGTGTATGTGGGTGGCAGTGGCAACTCTGCATGTGCATATGGCCAACCCGATCGCTCTCCCGCTCGCGTCGGCTGTCTCGCTCTGGCACATGCAAATGCGATCGTGCCATTCGCTGTTGGGGGTGATGCCTTCCCCTCTTTAAATGAACATCTGTTGGGGCAGCGTGAGCAAGAGAGAGAGGGAGAAATCTAAAGAGGGCGGGAGGGCGAAGAGAGTGAAGCATGGCCACGATTACCGTGGAGAGCACGCACACTTGAAGTACAACTGCCGTTGCCGCCGTCAGCAGCCGCTCGAGGAGCGTTAGGAAAAAAATAGGAAAAATAAATGAAATTAAATAATTTAAATATTTTTATAAATTAAAGACAAACTTTCACAAACACTAGTTTTATTTAACACTGGTTAAATAAAATTTTAGTGCGTTGTTATTTAATAAAAAAAGCCATAATTTCGTGTATGCAAAAACGAGTGCCGCAAAAAAAAAACAATAAATTTCTTTGCAATTTCTCGCCGACGAAATTGTTTGAAGAGAAAAAAAAGCACGACTCATCCGTATTAAATCATCAATAAAAATAGAAATAAAAGCCAACTAACGGTACCATGAGCAGCACTCACACCCAGCAGCTGTTTGAATAAAACAAAATCAGAGCAACACGCACCGAATCACACGGTAGCAACAACAACAACAACAAAAGCAACAACGTCGTTCAACAGCCGCAACGGTTAATTAATATGTACGAGAAAAAAACATTAACAATAGGAACTCCAAAAGTTAATAATGCATATGAATGGCAAAAAGTGAGTTATAATAAACAACAGGCGGCCAAAATACAAGAAAAATCCATTAAGCAAAAATCAAATGCAAAAACTGCAACGAAGCCAAGTACGCAAATCGTAACGGTTAAAATAGCAAAACCAAAAACTGCACCACCACCAACAACAACAGCAACAAAAGTAAAACCCAACGCGCAAATCAAATTCGTTGGCAACGCGGCGCGCCGGCAGACTTTGGCAAGGCAAATAAAGCGTGCCCATCGTCATTTATTGACCAGCGGCGGCAATGATAAACAGCAGTTGCCCAAACCGCAACGCAATAACAAACAAACAAGTAAATTTAAATTACAGTTCCATTTTTTTTTAGTTTGATCAGCTTGCTAAAGATTTAAAAACCAGGGCTGGGAAGCAGTTTGGCGCTCAGCCGCCAGCTGCTTTGCAGCCCTGGCTAATCGACTGCAACTCTGCTTGGGGTTGCGGCGGCAACCCTTGGCAGAGTTGAGTAGCGTTGGCAGGGCCTGGCAACCCTTAAGCAACAGCTGTTTAATTATTACATTATTTTAGTCGCAGTCAAAAATGCACGTAGCAAAATAACAACAAATAAGAAAAAGTTACCAATTAGCAATAATAAAAGTGATAAACATAAAAACAAAACCTCAAAATCATCAACCCGCAAACGTGGCTCTTCCAACCACGACGACGACTCACTCTCCTCCCGCTGGGGCTCCATCGAGGCCCAGCTGAACGTCTTGGACGAATTGCTCTACTACTGCGATGAGGAGGCCGAGCTTTTTATAGCCCAGCTCTACGAACGGTATCAGCAATTAAATCTCCACAGCGACTCCTACTCCACCCTCGAGGACTACGATTCCGAGGAGGACTTCTGGTCTGACAGCGAAATCATGTCCCACAGCGATGATGCTGCCTCCACCACCAGTGGCGCAGGCAGCAACTCCACCAATCAATCCGTGCCGTCCTCACTGAAGCGCCGCGGGCACCAGCATCATCCTCGCTTCGCCGGAACACGCCGTCCCAATGTGCCCAATGTCCAGGAAATCTTGGCTGCCCTTTACCGTGGCGATTCCAAAGGCGTTCTGTCCAATCTCCGTGGCGAGCTGCAAGAGGAGGAGCCGCCGGCCAGAACCACACTAAGCTTGCCTTTGAGCGAATCTGTGACGAATTCTTTGGGCAGCAACAGCCCCACGCCCACGGACGAGAGCAGCCTGCTCGACGGTCCGTCTACGCCGGCCAAGCCGCCCAGCGAAAAGAAGAAAAAGAAACGGGACAAGGCCGACAAAGCGGAGAAGTCGGAAAAGTCCGAGCGTAAAAAGAAATCGCGCAGCAAACGCCCGGCCGCCGCCAATCCCATGGAGGCCAGCAGCGACAGCATGGCCACCGACCTCAGCGCCGGTGCCATCGACGAGGGCATAGCGCTGGCCGACGACGAAGACACCCAATCCGCCGAGTGGGCCAAGCTGCGCTGCACCAGCGAAGCGGCCGAGATCGTGGCCGAGCGCGAGGCTCGCCGCAACAAAGGACGCTGTGCCGATTATCCTGGCCTGGCCTTTGGCCGCTCGATCTTCAGCTCGGACACCATGATGAAGTTCAATATCATCCGCAATGAGCTCCACAATATCATGAACACTCAGCTGAAGCGGGTAAGGGCAGAGGAGAGGGGATGGGGAAATTGAAAGACTCAAAACTAATCGAATTTCAAGTTTTCCAGCTAAGCTGCGTCAACGTTTTGCCGGGGAGCCCGCAAAAGTTTGGTTAGGTCGAATGCCTTCGTCTATTATTGCTCCAATTTTCTTTGCTCGCATTTCAAAGCGCTTACGTCGTCGGTCGGTCGGGCGTTCTTACTGTTTCTTTAACCCTTGGCCGGTCTGCCGCCATGCAAATCTTGACCCACTTTGGGGTGTGGCTGGGGGCTTTCTTTATCTCGTGGCTAATTGTTTAATTTACGTTACGCAATTGCGCCCGTTTCGGCTAACGGGCCGCCACCTGTTGCTTTCAATTCAAACGCGCGGGGGTGGGCGCCTTACAATTGCCATTTTGGGTGCACCCGCACAGTGGTTAGAATTTATGGTCTCCCTCCATAAAAAGTAATGCACACGTACAAAGCCATTGACCTTCGGTGGCGAGCTTACTTTTAATTTCTTTTCAATGCCGTTTGGCTAAAATTGGCGTTGAGTTTCAATTGGCTTACGCCATTTGCCGAATTCCGTACGATTACTCATTACGTTACCACGTAAGACAAGTAACGTTGTTGATAAGCCGTTGATAAAGTGCCGGCATTATACCAATTGTGGGCTAGGGCGGGGCGGGGGGGTCGAGGGCTGCATTGGGCAATTACACACACACACAGGCATACAAGGCGGCGCTACCTGCGCTTTGCCTTCTCGCTCTCTCTCGTTTGCGCAAGTGCGAAATTTGCATAATTTCATTTGCAACAACAAAAATCTCAAATATTTCTTTACTAATTAAATACCAACAACAACAAACACAGCGAATTGAACAAAAAAATTTAGCGGCTTTTAACAGGTTTTCCAGCCACACACACACACGCTCGGTGGCGACATGTGACAACCACACATACGCTCTCATTCGCTCTCACAGTTTTAGGCGAGGCGAGGCGCAGACTTCCAGTCGCGCACACTTTCCAGGCCGCTTACACAGCTGCCGTCTCTTTCTGGCCTGCGCTCGGCAGCGGCATTTCAAACCACCACCGCCGCTTCGTAGGCCTGCCAAGTGTTTCAGCGTTTTCATTTCTCGTTGCCGTCTCACAAAGTGCTGAGCTCATTTTCGGGTTGCCGGAGTTGCCAGTTGTGTCGTCCGTGTTTGCGTGCGTGTGTGTGTTTTGTGTGTGTGCCAGTGGCAAAAAGGAAGAAATACTTCTTTTTCTCAAATTAACACTGAGCATTTTTATTTTAAATAAAACCGAACGCCATAAAGAAAAAAAGCGAAGAAGAAGCAACGTCACGAAAAGAGAAAGAAATCAAAGAAAAAAAACCGGTGGTTTATTCTTGTCTCTCGCTCTCTCTCTTTCGCTCCTGCGTCCCTTTGGTTGTGTGTGTGTTTGTGTGTTCAATTAAAAAATCATTTTTGGTGCTGCCGAAAACAACAAAAGCCACAAAATGACCACCAGCATCCCGCAAGGCACCCTTCTGGATGTCCTAAAGAAGAAAATGCGCCAGACCAAAGAAGAAATGGAAAAGTATAAAGACGAATGCGAGGAATACCAGAAGCGTTTGGTCCTCCAAGTCGTCCGC
>JBAMCP010002729.1:0-10704 GCA_037075105.1 Lissocephala sabroskyi | reverse complement strand
CGGTCGCGCACACAAAAAAGTGGAAGGGGGAGGCAGAGAATGGGTAGAGACGGCCGCTGTGACGCGTTCTGAGTGTGAGGTGGGGGAATTTGTTGTTACTTCGCATATTGTGAGCGTGGCCCGATCATCTGCTAGCTTTTAAAGATAAACGAGTGAATGGGCTGGGAGTCCAAGAAATAACTGAAGACGCCCGCCGTAACTGTTTTAAGTTTCTTTCAAAATAGTGTTATTATTTTGATTCCAAGCCCCAGGTACAGGATATATCACAGCCGAGCCACCTCATTGTTACTTCCTTACTTGTTTTTTAATTATTTTTTAATTTTGCCACTTTGATAAGTAAAAATGTGTTGGCAGCCTCAAATACTGCAGTCAATGTTAAATCCAATAGGAAAGTGTATTTGGTGTCGGGTCTAATTTGCTTAATACTAATGGATATTATTAATTTTATCGCAAACTTCGGCAAACAGCTGAATAATATAAATAAAAAGCTGTGTAAACGAACAATATAATTTGTCTTCCCCACTTTTTCCCACCTTTACGAATAAAGAGTTTAAGTTCCTCATAAAAAATCGAAAGTTTGAGATTCAGTTATTTTTACGGCGGAATTTTGGTATAACTTAAAATATGTAATTTGCTTGTCGAGTTTTCCAACTCGGATGACCCAAATTTTTTACATGCGTTTCGAATCTTTTCTAACCGTTCGTGTTTCATCTCAAGAGTTTCACATTAACCTCTTACAAATTTGACCCCGGCTCCCAGTTACAGCTCTATCCAAAGAAAAGACTTTATTCTTTACTAATAAATTGTTCGAGATTTACTAGTTATTTTTAGAATATTCTTCAATATTTTTTACATTTAGGGAGATAAACACGAAAAAGGATTTCGATTTTTTAATTGTTTCAAATTTTCAAAAAAAAAAATTGGTACCATTAAACTATAATTTTGTAATTAGCTGCATTACAAACGAATTAAGATTGTAAAGGCCTAAAAATTATGCCATTCGATAATACTACATTTCTTATAACACAAAATAAATATTTTCGAAGTTTTGACAAGTAGATCTCATAAACCAAACAACTGCGCCGAAGTGTTGTACCGTTTATTACCGCGAGACTTTCAGTAACCTTTTTTAACTATTTATTATAGAATATATGTAATTTATACAAAATATATTATTTTGATAAATTATTTGTGCTTAAGCTCTTCCATGAATTTAGAGGCAAGTTTAGAACAAGATTGCAATACTGGTAAATCTATCAAATCTGTTTAACTTACATACATATTGGGCACATATGAAATGATCAAAACGTGAAAATTTTGTAGAATTGTGTATGACATCCGCTAATGCCTTTTTTACATTTATTATCATTGTAGTAACTCCGACCATAGAGACTATTGTAAGGAATTACATTTTGAAAGAACAAGAAAACTTGAAAATTTAAGAATTTTTACATACAATTAGTGTTTGTTTTTTCACCGATTTCAGTGTTAGAAAATGGAAATCTTTACCTGTAAAATTCCGTGTAACAAATATACATATGTTTTAAAATAATATTTATTGAATTTAACAGAAATCGATATTGATGAATTTGTATAATTTTATTTCATTACCACTGCTCTATCTGTCCCCATAAAGATATGCTGAAAGAAACTGGATAAAATACCGCTAGATCAATATCAGGAGGGCAAGACAAATAGGTTATGATTTGCAAATAGATGAATCTAAATTATTTGTTTCTTTTAGAAGGCTCAGTGAATTGGCTTCAGCTAAACAACATGGAATTTTGGAATTAATAAAACAAAAGCAAAGAATTTGTTCTGTTTAAAAAGAATGTTGCTCTTTCATTGCATTTACTCGAATAAATTTCACAAAAAAAAAAGAATTTTGAATGATTAGAGAACGTTTGGCGCGGAAATAGTAAATTAATGTAACCAATGTAATTAACTCTACCAAGAAAAATGGCGATAGAGTAAAATAAGATATACTTAGGTAGATTGATATAAAAGCTTGACGATAATATTTTGTTGTATTTGACAGACTGATGAAATGCGACCTCATTTTATAGCCATTAGTACACTTTGCGATACTCAGGCAATTCGTAGCGCAGATTTTCATCCAAATGGAAAATTGTATGCTGTCGGCTCCAACTCGAAAACGTTTCGCATCTGTCAATATCCTCAAATGTCCCAGCTTAAGTAACTTACAATTTCAATTAGTACTTCTGATTTAACACAATAGCTTTATTTTAGGCAAGGGCACAAGGCTAATGCTCCGACAGTGGTCTGTAAGCGCACAAAGCATCATCGAGGGTCAATTTACTGCACAAGTTGGTCCCCAGACGGCGAGCTTATAGCTACTGGATCGAACGACAAAACTATAAAGTGCATGAAGTTTAATAATGAAACAAATCAACTGATGGGGCATGAAATCGAGCTATCTATGCATGATGGAACTGTGCGTGATATGTGTTTTTTAAATGAAACCTCTACGAAATCCTGTTTTCTTGTAAGTGGTGGAGCTGGAGACTGCAAAATTCATATTACGGATTGCATAAATGGCTCGCCCTTCCAAGTTTTCAGTGGTCATACTGGCCATATATTATCTTTGTATAGCTGGGACAGTATAATGTTCGTTTCCGGTTCGCAGGTATATATTTTTCATTTATTACTTAATTCCTTGGGTCTAATTATATAAAGTGCTTTAGGACCAAACTATTCGGTTCTGGGATTTAAGAGTGAATATCGCAGTTAACACTTTAGGAAACGACAGCCCTTTGAGAAACTCATCAGTGTCTGCAGTTTGCGTTGATCCAACGGGGCGGCTCCTTGTATCTGGACATTCCGACAGCACTTGCGTGCTCTACGATATAAGGGGCAATCGCCCGATCCAACGATTTTTTCCCCACAATGCTGAAATAAGGTAAGGCAGAAATAAGGTAGACACAAAAATTCTTTTTAATTAGGCCTTTTTAAGATCAGATAAGCCACTATTAATACAGTCACCGATAATGATCTCTCCCTTTTTATACGTCATACTTTGAAATGTTAAATGATAAATGTTATACATACATACATCGAAATGAGTTACAACCAATATGGTCAGCTTTCAATTTGGTTTAAAGATTTAAATAAAAGTTAGAATTTATAATGAGCAATAGATCCATATATTTTTAAGATATGACAACTTTATTGGCTACACAGAAATTTAAGTTCGGATCACTTAAGTTAGCCTATGCTTTATTTCATATACAGATTAAACGCCAATTTTATCATTTAGATTGGCACATTTTCACTTATCACATACAGTGATAGGAAACGGATCAATATAAAATTTTACGCATATCATAAGATTCAAACGGAACTATAGTCAGTTAAAAATCCCATCAACATTTTGTCTTTGTAAGCCAGAAAAAGAATTTAGACAAATACTGCCCAAATACTATCAGTGCATTGCATATTACAATAACGGCTATGATTTGCAGGATCTATTTCTACAAAAAAAGATCCAAATATTGAATATTTTCACCAGTTAGAAATCGGATATCCATGAGAATTAATTGTATTAATTTATTACAGATATTTTTTAGAAAAAATCCTACTATTAATGTTATTATTAATTGGAATCAGCTTTAAATAATGTTTTTTCCGTATTTTCAGATCGATCAGGTTTTCTCCTTCTGCGTATTATATGCTAACCTGCAGCTATGATAACACAGTTAAACTTACTGACCTTCAGGGAGATCTTGCAACGGAACTGTCTTCCGTGACAGTAGCAGAACACAGTGATAAAGTTATTAACGTCCGATGGCATCCATCGGAATTTTCATTCATTTCAACATCAGCTGATAAAATGGCGACACTTTGGGCTTTATCTCCACACGCTTAGTTTAGATCTAACCAGAATTCCTAATTAACTACTTACCTCTCAAACTCAAAATCTGAAGGAGTTTTACAGTCATTGCTTGTAATGGGTCAAATCAGTTAATCAATGTAAATTTGTTGTACAACTTTGAGCTGAAAATTGGACCGGGCCGATCAGGATTATATTTTTTTCGATTGACGCCTTGTCTACCAAGAAATCCCACTTTGCGGAGAAAGTGTTTAGTTCATACAGATGTATACATGACGAATCAAGCGATTTGTCCCCAGAAGCAACTATTGCTAGAGTTTTTTTTCCCGAAAACTGCCAAAACTTAAATGTGGCCTTTAACGTCCTAATCTCAAACTTTAACACGCTAACCTCGACATTAAATTGCTAACCCTGGTAACGCTTCCGTTAAAACAAAAGTAAGACATGCCTTACTTCTAAACGTCCCTTTTTCCCATAGATTAAGAACATTTACACAGCTAACACACTCAAACTGAACCGATTTAACGCAAATAGTCCAATAGACATTCAGTATCAGTAGTAAGCTTGCCTGAATAACCTACAGCCTTTGTGCATAATATTCTGAATTGCTTTTTGAAATTTCTGAGATTTAGACGGACCGGCAGATAATACACGAATCTTACCTTATATAGCTACCATTAGGTATAGGAAACAAAAAGTGTGAATCGTCGGTTATGCAAACAACATAAAATGATTTTTAGGAGAATTGTGCTTAAGAAGCTTTTCATATTAAAACGTAGTTTAAGTCCGGTGAAAGCTTAATTACATCTTCTTTACCCAAACCTATTATAAAGAGAACTGAAATACACCTTAGGTCTGTAAGAATGAATGAGTTTGATTAAGTTGATAAGATTTGTTGTACTTCCCCGAACAGAAAGGGGAATTTTTCAGGATCTTATAGCTAAAACTCGTTGAAATTGACATAAGGCTGATACATAATCTTTTTAGAAACTGAAACAAGCACTTTCCTGATATCAAGTGGATAGAAAATGAGATTGATTCATAAGTCAATCTCATATCCTATCGGCTTCATAAACTTGCAGCAGTTTTTTCCCAGACCATTAAGGCACCAAATTAATTTAAGTTATTTAAATTACAAAAATACTATGGTAATTCGACAGTTGTTTGATTCCGAATATTTTTGAAGGCTTGGGAGCCGTAAGGGTGGTTCTTACTGTAAGACCAGTCATAAATATAAAGGATCATTCGGGCATTAATTTGAGCTGAAAAAACTAGGCGTACGCATATTTATAAAGTAAAGCTAGGCTTTACCTGTTTTGTTGACAATTTCTTTATTTTGAGTCCATTAGGAAATTACTCTCTAAAGCATAATCCGATTAAAAATTATTGTTTAATATTACTGCTGTTGCAAACGATAGGGCCGGTAGTACATATTTGGTGAAAGGATGTGCTCAAAATCGGTTATCCACCACACTAATTCCCATGAGTATTTATATCGTCGAGTTCACGATTACCACTTATCGACGACGACATCAGGAACTAAATACACAAATTATTTCAAATTAATAGAAACAAAAACAGTAAGCACAGGGAAGCTGGCAAATGCGATCTCAATTCCGTTTAGCTATTTATGGAAGGAGAGGATATCTGCAATCAGGGTTGGGGGCTTGAAATCGTAGCATTCCTTGCTTTCGCACGTAAATCAATCTAATGGAGCCATTTCAAAAATGGTATTTACGATTTCCAAGTGTGCTTGAAGGTAAATGTTAAAATGAATAACAGCAACTCGATTTTTCAGTATATTTCGTTTCTTTTTTTTTTGTTTCGGATATCTTACATGACGAACCTTGACGTTTATATTTTGTTGTATTTATGTTTGGTATATTGTTATTTTAGTAGCTCATACATAACAGCAATGTATTCTATTTTCATTAAAATGGGTCACTCTCTTAATATATAATAAAATAATTGCACATACGTTTTAAAGCAGGGATGGATTCAATTTTAAATTATAATAAATTAATCAGGTGTCTTCCAAATTAATGAAATCGGGGATTAACTGTATAAAATAAATAATAAATAGGGATTTATATTGATTGTAAAATATTTATAAAAATATGCTTGGCAACTCAGCCAGCCAGTCGGTAACGGTCGCAAGAATCATCAAAACGAGCGCGCATTGCAGTTAAAAACGCAGAAACGAAAGCAATTGCAACCCAATGTCGCAATAAGTGGTTAAAAATTAATAATATTATATACACAAAGCTTTGTTATTCTAACTTTGTAAATGTTTGCATATCAAAATCAAATTATCTTTAAACGCAATTAATGAGCTTGAAATTTGACATCTAAAATTTTCAAAAGTAAGATAATCAGCAGACCTGCCCATTATGCGACTATCGTTAACCATTAAGCTTAATATATGTAACCAAAATGACTATCTGACAGACGATAGAAACACTATTTTATTGGAATTAAATTGGGAATCGATAAAAATTAAGGACTTTAATAACTAAAGGCTAAGAACTACTTTGCCCTTTTATCGTGTAAGTTAGGCAAAAATAAATTGTTTTTATTTACGCACAAATATTTTGGTATTTACAGTCCAGTTATAAAAAACTTATGTTACACATCTTTAAAATACATTAACTTTTAAAAAACTTTAAGTTTATTTTGGTACAAATTATTATTTATTATATCAAAAAAGGAAAACTATAGGCCTAACTATAGGCAAAATGATTTTCTTAAATTGGAACCCTAAGTAATATTCATTTTCATATTGTACACTTTCAATGTTTCCTATTTTTGTAGTAATAAAAAAAACCGTTGAGTACGTTCTAAATACCACTTTATTATCACTTAACCCTGAAATGAAGCAGGAATCTTTCTTTTTTGCTTGGACGATATATCAAATCGTTTTAAAAAAGAATTCAAACAAAAGAAACCAAAAACATAACTAAAGTTTCACTGAAAGGTTCGCAACAATGTGTGCAAATTAGTATCAATTGGGAAGAATTGTTAAAGTTATGTTAGAAAAAATGCTTTTGACTTTATATTTAGTAACATTTTTTGCTATTAATAGAATTATGAAGTTGGGCTTAATGATAATGAATATATTCTTAGAGGAGCATAGCGTATAATAGGCCAAAGAAAACGGCCCACATTAACACAATCCCATGCATTTTATATATAGGGCTCTCACCATCTGCGATTTTTCTAGCGACAAACTTCAACGTTTCATCTAATAAAACTACAGGAATTGAGAATTTCATCACAGTCATCCATTCGTCTGCAGATAGTGGGGTCACTTGGAAGACAGTCTAATAGCGGAACAAATACAATTAGACGTTAAAAATTAATTCAACATAATTAACTAGTTAAAATACTAAATACGTAC
This sequence comes from Lissocephala sabroskyi, assembly GCA_037075105.1. Taxonomy (NCBI): domain Eukaryota; kingdom Metazoa; phylum Arthropoda; class Insecta; order Diptera; family Drosophilidae; genus Lissocephala; species Lissocephala sabroskyi. The sequence goes on along the minus strand of JBAMCP010002729.1, from coordinate 3,457 downwards.
AGAAAGGACATCGACGTAAAGAATAACAAAGTGAAGAGTAAAAGAGAGTGCCATAGATCCAATAAGCCACAAATTGCACCACGGAGGCATAGTTATCAAGGATTGATTTTCCGACAAGCTTGTAAATTGTAGTTGGGGAAAAAAATTAGTTAGCTTATTTAAAAGTAAGTTTCGTGATTGTTTTACCTGTTCATTGCGTTCAACATTTCAATTGTCACCAAAACAGATAGAGCCATCGTCATTGCGTGGGGATCACTAAAAATCTTGCAATCGACCCCTTTGAATTCCTCACCGCCACCTAAGCAAGATAAGTGATGTGTAAGCTGCCAGTAAGTAAGGCTTGGACCCTCCGCAGAAAATATGAACCACCAGGCCGCAGCACCGACCGTTGCGGCACCAACATAGAAACCAATTGCCATGTAGCTTGAATTTAAGGAAAAAAATGGATAATTGTTTTTAACGCTTGTATCCTATCACTTACCGGAAAAATAACCATCCAGAAATTAAGCCCTCATCGGCTTTTCTTGGGGGTTTCTCCATAATATCTAGGTCAGGAGGGTTAAATCCAAGAGCAGTGGCTGGTAGACCATCCGTAACCTTTACGACAAGGCACAAATCAATTTATTAATAACCTATTAAATTCGCTTAATTATTGTTAAACTTACCAAGTTAACCCACAAGAGCTGGACAGGAATAAGAGCTTCGGGCAAGCCGAGGGCAGCGGTAAGGAAGATAGAAACCACTTCTCCAATATTCGAGGAAATAAGATAACGAATAAATTGTTTCATATTGTTATAAATCGCGCGACCTTCTTCAACAGCGGACACAATTGATGAAAAGTTGTCGTCGGCCAAAACCATTTCAGCAGCAGACTTGGCTACGGCAGTACCCGAACCCATTGCAATACCAATTTCAGCCTTCTTTAACGCTGGAGCATCATTAACACCGTCACCAGTCATAGCAGAGATTTCGTTCATGCTCTGCAAATATTCAACAATCTTCGATTTATGTTGTGGTTCCACACGGGAGAACAAACGAGAGCGTGCACAAGCGGCCTTTTGTTCAGCTGGAGACAAGTCGTCAAACTCGCGTCCGGAATATGATTTTCCTGTGGTATCCTCGTCTTCGTTGAAAACGCCAATACGTCTGCAGATGGCTTCGGCCGTTGCTTTGTTGTCACCAGTGATAACAATAACCCGGATACCAGCAGCGCGACAGCGCACAATTGAGTCAAACACTTCTTTACGTGGGGGATCCAACATGCCGACGACGCCAACGAAAGTAAGATTTACTTCGTATTGGAAGAACTTGGTGGAATCACCAAGGTCCATTTCTTCGGGGCGCATTGGAGTATCGGCAACTGCCAAGGCCAAGCAACGAAGAGTGTCACGACCGGTACCATATTGTCCAGTAAGGGCCAAAATCTTGCTCTTAAGAGCTGATGTCAATGGCACTTTAGTTGTTCCAACGCGAGCATGAGTACAACGATCCAAAACTCCTTCAGGGGCACCTTTGACAAAGAGTTTGGGGCCTGTTCCCAATCGTGAGGCTTTGAGTGGTGTACAATAAGATGACATGGATTTGCGATCGCGGGAGAACTCCAAAGTAAATTCTTTCTTCCATTTGGTTTCGATTTCACCACGAACAGCAATGGCAGCTGATCGGCGATCAAGTCCAGATTTATTCACGTTGAAGGGATTCATTTTTTCGGCCAACACTACCAGTGCAGTTTCTGTGGCCTCGCCTACTTTCTCAAAGGCTTGTTTGAATTCATTGTAATCAATGGCGGAGTCATTGCACATTATGCAAATCGTAGACAATTCTTGAAGAGTATCATAATCACTTGCTTTAACCCGCTGTCCGCCCAAAAACAGTTCGCCAATTGGCTCATAAGTGGATCCAGTGAGTTCGAATTCCAAGAAGCTGCTGTCACTTCCTTCGACTTTGTCAAAAATAAACATACGCGAAACGGACATTTGATTGGTGGTCAAAGTTCCAGTTTTATCTGAGCAAATAACAGATGTGCAACCCAAGGTCTCCACTGATGGCAAGGAACGGACAATAGCATTCTTCTTAGCCATTCGCCGAGTACCCAACGCCAAGCAAGTTGTAATAACAGCTGGTAGACCTTCCGGGATGGCAGCCACAGCAAGAGCCACAGCAATTTTGAAGTAATATATGGCGCCCTTAATCCATGAACCACCATGAGCTGGGTCATTGAAATGACCAATGTTTATGGCCCAGACGGCAACGCATATAATTGAAATAACTTTGGATAATTGCTCTCCGAATTCATCAAGTTTTTGTTGCAAAGGCGTTTTGATTTCTTCAGTCTCGGACATTTCCGTTCGAATTTTGCCAATCGCCGTATTCAAGCCTGTTCCTATCACAACACCTCGGGCCTTTCCTGCTGCTACATTCGTACCCGAAAACAGAATATTCTTTTTGTCTTGGTTCACCGCTCGTGGATCTGGGATGGCATCAGTATGTTTGATAACAGAAACTGATTCGCCGGTTAAAATAGACTGGTCAATTCTAAGGGTTGTTGAGTATATGTGGGTAATTCTTATGTCAGCCGGGATCTTGTCACCAACGGACACCTCGACTATGTCCCCAGGTACAATTTCTTTCGCTCTTATCTTTTGTATACCAGATTTGTCTTGACGAACTACTTTTCCCATTTCAGGTTCATATTCCTTTAAGGCCTCAATGGCTGATTCGGCATTACGTTCCTGCCAAACACCCACTACTGCATTTGCTATTAAAATAAGTAAAATTACTAAGGGTTCTACAAATGCTGTGAAAGTGTCTTCATGTTCTTCAAATAGAGCTAAAACCTAAACATAAAGACAGTTTTATTAGTCCAATTTTGCGCATTATCTAATACTAGAAGTACTTACAAAAGATATAATGGCTGCCAGCAGCAAAATCTTAACAAGAAGATCATCGAACTGCTCTAAAACTAATTGCCAGATGCTCTTTCCTAAAAAAATAAAGATTCGTTAGAAAATATACAAATATGAGTAGTCACTAAAATTAACAAAACACGGTCTCAAAAATTAATCGCACCTTCTTCAGTTGGCAATTCTGTAAAAAAAAAAGAAAAAATAAATATTTTTACTGTGAAAACTGCATCTGATATTTATTCCGTTGGTTGTACACACCGTTTGGACCATATTTCTTCTGGTTCGTCTTGACTTGATCGAGGGTGAGGCCGCGTTCACCGTCAGTTCCATAGAAATTCAGAGCTTGTTCGACGGTTTTCGAGTGACCGTCTTCCATCTTGAATTGTTATCCTCTGCGTTCAATTAGCTTTTGTCTGTTCACACAAGTAGTAAAAATAAAACAAACATAAAATTTATATAAAAAATGTTTGAAACTTTACCGGATTACTTATTTCACTCAAAATTTGATTTAAATTTCAAGTAAAAATATGCATACATACATACACTCAAGC
>JBAMCP010002727.1:0-10707 GCA_037075105.1 Lissocephala sabroskyi | reverse complement strand
GAAAAGTCATCGGCGATTTGGGTCAGTTCGCCTGGGCGGGACCTTGGCTAACCAGATCGAATTCCTAGGTGTGTGTGGGGAGGGGGAGAGGCAGTAATATGTTTTGCAAATTATGATTTCCTAGATACTTTTAGTGGAAATTGGTTATATGTATCATAAAGAACTGCCCCCTAGAGACAGATTCGCTCAGAGAAAGCCAATAGTTCTTGAAGGATTTCTGCGCACGAAGTGCTTTGCTGAAATGCTGACTATGTTGCTAAATTTTGAAAGGAAAGATCTCGAATTACGGTCTGGAATCCTCTTCCTTATAGGAGCTATAGATTTCATAAAAATAAACTGCTTTTGATTATATAAATTCAGTTTTCAGGTGGCTTCCGAATTTCGAAGACCATTTTTGTAGCCTGGGGGGATTTCAGTTTCTACTCCTTTCATTTTAAGTCCGAGAAGGTTGTATAAAATTTCGTTCGGTTCCTAAGAAAGCTTTGTGTATTTTAATAAATTTTGAGGACTTTGGAGGGCTTTTAAAAAATAAATCGTAGATCCCTCGACAACTCAACGATTTTTAGACTTTCTTGAAGCCAATAGCACTCTACTGATTCTAATTAAGCCTTGAGCCTTGGAACCTTCTATTTCCTATCAATAAGAATAAAAAACTCTGATTATTCCGATGACATGAGAAGGACTTAGAAGTCACCTCATTTTCCCTTTATTTTTCCCTACTGAAATCAACAAATGAATGCCAAATTTACCAGCCTCTCTGGTTGGAATCTCGAATGTTTCCCAAAGGCGGCGATTTATATGCTTAATCAGCCGTCGGAAAATTCCTTCTCCTCTTCCTTTTGGTTTGTGTGGGCGGTGTGCAATTTTCCGGCGGTCTGGAAAGGATCTTGGCAAGACAATTCATTTGGTGAAATGTCTGCGGCGGATTTACCTTCGGTTTGGATGTGAAATATTCCCGATTTCCTTTGTTGATTTTCTAATTGAATTTGAGTTTTCTGCTGCCTCATTTCCGCTTTCGGCTTGCGTGCCAAATTTCGTGCAAATTTCTATCGATTTTGAACGCCCTCCCCCTCTCCCTTTTGGCCCGGCCAACGGCCATTGACGTTTTCCAAATTTTTCGTGCAATTTTTATATATTTTCGACGTTGGGTTTTTATCTCTCTGTTTGGGTAAATAAATTCAACTCAATGAATCGAAAACGCTCGCAAATTGCGCCGCCGAAATGCCCCCGGCGCCAGTCGCTGCCGCTGCACCGACCAGGACACACACGCTGAGGCCTTGTGACGTCAGCGGCTCCCCCTTCCCAACGCTTTGCCTTCGACCATCAAAGAAGATTCCGCGTATTGCGTATTTCACTTTTTATTGTTGTATTTTTAGCGGAACCGGGAATCTTTGGAAAGAACTTGCCGTTCGCTCTTTTTTACGACTGCCTATAATTGGGATCCCTCTGTTCGCCCTGAACTTGAAACGCCGCCCGGCATTGCCCGTGAGGCGGTCGCTGCACTTTGCCCGCCGAAGGGTGGAGCGTGGGGGCTGAAGAGGGGGGTTATGATGAGGTTGGTTTATTTCTAGCTTGCAATTCGAGTGGGGAAAACTGTTTGGAGTTTGTCGCCCAACCGCAGCGAGGGCTGCACTGAGAGAAGCCGTCGAGGAGAAGCTGAAGACAGCGCCGGAAGTCATTAAGGATATAGGGAAAGCTTTAGGATGTTCGCTTTTCGTAGGTAGATTCTGAGGGCTCCAATAGATAGAGAGAAGCTTAGAGATCTTAGATCGGACTTAGGGCTTAGGCCTGGTCGAATGTCATTAAAGATATAAGGAAAGGTTTGGAAATAATCCAAGCGAGGGTCGATCGCTTTCAGGCCTCGAATGTCAGGATTCTGGGAATACCAAAAGCTTTAAATTTTATAGCAAAAAGACTGAAAGGCAGTTAGAAAACTTGACACAGACTTTTGATCCTTGGAAGAATCTTTCTGTGAAAGTTGAGTGTAAGTTTCTGAGCAGTTGCCTCCCCCAAAGAGCCTCTAAGTTCTTTTGAGACCTTAAGAAAGCTTTTTAAAAGAACCATTAATGAATTAATTAATCTAACACTAAGTTCCATTGGAACAGATTTATGAGAATCTTTCTGTGAAAGTTGATTGAAAGCTTCTGACTGCCGCTTCCTCCAAAGAGCCTTAAAGTTCTTCAGGGAACTTAAGAAATCCCTTAAAAACAATCATAAACAATCTGCCTAATCAAAAACTAAGCTGCTCTGTTTGTTCCTCGCCTGCATGACGCATTGCCCGCCCACCTGCAGTTTGTTTGTTCAGCTAAAAGCCGCTAAGCCGACTTGGCGGCAATCAATTAAAATTCATTGTCGATTTGTTTATCATCCAGTCAATGACTCAGTCACTCCAACACTCAAGCTCATCCCAGCCCCCCCAAACCAACAATTAAAATTAATTTCATGTGTATGCGTGTGTGTGTGAATTTTTGTCCAGTGTAGTGAGTGTGCGGCTGTCCAGCGCTGTCATCGGTGGAGCGGTCCGCGATCTGCCGCCAGAGGAGCCGCCCCGGCAGTCGCCAGCCAACGGCCCGAGGAGGCGAAGCAGCCGAGCCAAAGTTGTAAGTGCGAGTAAAATAATTAAAATTAATTAGCAGCAGGCCACAGGCATTTGAGGGGAAAGGAGAGGGTTAAATTTTGGGAAAAACCATTTTAAATAAATTGAAATAAATTTTTCAACAGGTCGCAGCGAACAACGAAAACGATTTGTTTATTTTAGCAGGCGAATCCCGATACAAATTCACAGACAGCGACGGACGGACATGCAATTAGAGGAAAATTATATTTAAACAAAAACAGCAACGACAACAAAGACGAAAGAGCAGAAGATGTTGAATTTACTGAGACGCTCGCGTCGGCGGAAAACGCATAAAGCCAAAATCTACGATGCCAGCGACGACGAGGAGCTCTCGCCAATCCCCACGGCGGTTGTGGCAGCAACAATCGCTGCCCCACCAGCAACATCTCGCAGCGGAGAGCGCTACCGCCAATTCAGCGAGTTCGCGAGCAGCCAAGAGCAGAAGCCAGCGGCAGAGAAGAAGCCGCCGCCCCAACATCGGGCCGTGATCGAAGAGTTGGACGACTTTGCCAGCGACGAGGAGAAGGCCGGCGGCGGGGGTAATGGAGAGAAGACAAGTGTAAAATTAGCAAAAACAGCTGCTAATTCAGCAGGCAGCGGCGACTCTCACGAAAGAAATATAAATAATTTGGCCAAAGGCAATGGCGAGACGACGACCACGACGACGAGGACAACGACTGTTGATGAAGATCGAAGCGACGGGCTTGGGCGCCTGGCAGCGGCGGGTAGTCGAAACGAGGCAGCCAGCGAGAGCGCGACCGTTGGCCAAAAGCGCCAGCCAAGTGATTTAGTAACTTTGTCAACAAACGGCCCAATCGATGGCCCACACAATTCAGTTCCTATTGCTGGCACGGTAATTACCAATAACAACAACCACAACGAACAGCAAGTGAAATTGCGGCAAACGAATTCGAATCCTTCAAACGAACAACACAAACGACAGTCGCGTCTGTCGCTCACCAGCTTTGGCCTGCAGTTGGGCAAATCCAACAACGAGCCAACCACTTCCAGTGGCAAGCGCAAAGCCTTGCAAAAGAGCCGCGAGTTTTTGAGTGAAATTTTCATGGCGCGTGGACGTAATCATCACCGCCAGCAAAAGAATCCCACAGTAACGGCCAAGCAGGCGGCCGTCGACGTAATCACCAAGGCTCTGGCGGCCGCCCCGGCACACCTTGAAACGAACTCCGACCCCGCCGCGACCCCGACGACCGCGTCCACAAATAGTTATCAAATGACTGCGTCTAAAATTAGCAACGAGAATCCCACGAGCACACCAGCCACCGCCATGAGCAGCCGCCCGAGAGCCATCGAACTGTGGGAGAGCGAAGAGCGGCGGCGATCGCTGAAACGGCGCAGTAATTCAGCCGACTGCGAGTCACGCACTGGAGCAGCGGCTGCTCGCGAGCACAGACAGTGGAGCGCCGAGCCAAGAGATTTCATTCAATTGGCAGGCGTTGAACGGCGCATTGGCCACGCGAACGCGGAAGATCGCAGCGCCCAATTGAGGGAGCCCAACAACGGCCGCAACGGCAATGCAAGCGACAGCATTGCTGCCGGCCACACCACCACCACCAACAACAACACTCCGAGTATCGACGGTAACAGTGACAGTGACATAATCATGGGCCAGACGAGCGGCAAACCCAGCGAGCATTTGCCGCCATCGGCCGGCTCCTCGCGCGCCAGTACGCCGCGTGAGGTGCGTGAGTTTCGTGAGTCGCTGGTGACGCCCAGCGGTTCACCGGTGGCCCCGCCGCGTTCCCACTCGCGCAGCCGCGAGGTCTCCGTGCCCAAGATCACCGTCTCCGACTACAGCTTCGACAGCGAGAGCAGCAGCGAGCAGAGCCCCACCCAGGAGGTCTTCTACGACTTTGAGCCGCCCAAGGCGGCCAGGCCGGACCTGCAGGAGGCCCACATCGAGACCCTGGAGGACGAGGTATTTGAGGCCGACTTGCCCACCACCATCTACCAGAATGGCGGAGGGCGTCCCTGGACCCGGCTGAGCCATGTGAAGCTGGAGAATGTCCAGGAGGAGGCCGAGGATGATGAGGGCCTGGATGTGGATTTGGAAAGGGAGGCCGCCAAGTCGCGGCAGTCGGCCAGTAGTGAGCGCAGCGCCTTGAAGAGCGACTCGAATCTGAGCAGCAGCTATGCCGACTCGGGAATTGGGGTGGCCGAGCCGCCAGTGCCGCCGCCAAGGAGCCACAGCTACGGGCAGACGGCGGCGCTGCGCTCGCCCTTCGTGCGCGACGGCAACTCCACTGACTGCGAGGAGACGCTGCTGCAGTGCGACGAACTCGACGACGAGCAGTTTGGCCAATTCAACGAGCGGCTCGTATGCATCGAGAGCATCAGCCTGCCCGATGTTGTTGTCGAGTCAACGACCGCCGGCAACAGCAACAACAGCAGCAGCGGCGGCAGCGGCAATAACAATTCTTTTGGCGGCACTTCCGGCAGCAACGATCCCCAAATCAACATCAACATCAATGGCAATGCCAGCGGCAATTGCCTGGGAAATGTCCACTTCATTCCCATTCACATCGAGGGCGGCGGCGGCGGCGGCCTGGGCGGGGGTGCCAGGAGCCGCAGCAACAGCCCCAAGCAGCGCAGCTTTGACGACAGTTGCATTGGTGGCGCCTCCGTTGAAATCATCGAGGACGGCAGCGTGATCAATGCGCCTGCCCTGCACCCAACCAGCGCCGAAATGGAACTGCTCAAGTAACGTATACGCGATGAGACTAACCTGCGACTAATCAGCGACTATCGATTTATCGTTTTATTAATCGGGCGAAACTAATCTTTCTGTGGCTTGCTGTGTGTTTGTGTGTGGGCGGGGGAGAATTTAAGCCCATCGATAAACGTTTTAGGCGACTTATCGGCGGAGGCTCTGGCATATTTAAAATGCATTTAAGTTTAATCTAATCGATGATCTAATCGATAAATGAATCAGCTCCAGATTGCCTATTTGTTTACGCTTGCCAAAAATCGCAATTGTTTTGCACACGCGGCGTATGAGCAACAAACCTTTCCTCGAATTGTGCGGGGGGATTAGTGTGTGTAGAATGGCGTTGGCTTCCGTTTACCGCCAGAAAATGCGCCATTCGATTTTCTTGTCGCCGACGGACCGAAAATTCCAGGGCTGCCTTGGGTTGCCTTGGCGGGATTTTCTGTCTGATCGCTTAATGTTAATGCCAGGGTAAAATTTAATGCCCTTTAAATTGCCAATCGCTCTCTTTCTTCCCCCAACGACGGCCACTTGTTTTGTTCGAGGGGCCGCTTTGTTTTGGCCTTCGGTTGGTTGGGGGGGAATTGACAGATTGTGACAGTTGGTCTGTCCGAATTGTAGACTGCCGGTATGTCCGGCTGTCCGGCTGTCATATTCATAAGAAATATTAAATTAAATAGTGCAATGCATTTGCCAAGCGATCGGTGGCTCTCTCGTTGGCTTGCTCGGTCTCGTTTTCGTCGTCGGCTGAGATGAAAATAAATTCACTTCGTCATTTGTTGGCAATTCTCCCAACTCGGATCCGGTGTACGCTGGGCCCACGCTTGTGTGTTTGTTTTTTGTTTTCCCCTTCTTATTTCAATAATATTCCTTCAATATTTTCTGCAAAAACAACCACATGCGTCAAATGCGAAATGCGAAAACACTGAAATTCCCTCAGCCGCTTTTTGGTGTTTTTTCTCTCTTTTTCTCTCGCTGGCGGCCTGCATGCTGAGGTGTTCTAGTTTTCCGGTGTAGGTGAATTAAGTAATCTCAACCTGACCGAAATTTTCCATCCAGATGCCTACGCAGGCGACGTCCAGGCGGCCGCGGTGCGGGGCGTATGCTTGATTTTTTCTGGCCCCACTTTGCAGGTGAAATTTATAACAAGAGATTTGCTCGGCGGGCCGCCGGATTTCAAACATAAACAAAACTTAAAAAATTCTTTCGTTTAAGTTCACAGCCAAAATTGTTGGGATTTTTTTTCCCCTCTTCAACGCAAATCGCGTGTCACAATTTGATAAATTTTCGCAGCTCAAGACCCCAACGATCGTTTGTTTATACATACTAGAAAAGCGAGTGTGCGGCGAGTGTGTGTGGCAGTGTGTGTGTGTGGATGATAAAAATAACAGCACATTTATATATCCGATCTGTCCGATGCCTGAGAATTTTACACGATCTGAAAATAATGGAAATTGCTGGCTGACATTTTCCGCCGCAGAATTTCCTCGCTGGGAATTTAAAGTTTCTTTTCAGCGATTTTTGGCTTACGTCTGGCGGGACGGATCTTGCCCCCCAGACGTGCGTGTGATTCACCTTTTTGTTGGCCTTTCTTTTGGGCTTAAACGGTTTAGAAAAGGCAGCAGATTTATGGCCAACTATTTTCACGCGGCTTATTTCATTTGTCTGTCGGTCTAGGCAAGAATTGAAGCTGCAGAAGAGCCGACTGGGCAGCCAACTGGACGATGCCCACAAGAATGTGAATGGCCTGGAGGCCAAGGTGGCCGACATGCAGGCCAAGATCCTGGGCCTCGAGCAGGAGTTGTCCGTCAAGCAGTGGAACGTGGAGAGTAAGCCGGCAGCTCATCTGAGAAACAGGGAATCTTCAATTGATTTCTGTTAATTTGCAGGACTCCAGGGAGAGCTGAATGCGGCCCACAAGGACGACGAGTTTGTGCGGCAGAAACTGAAGCTGCTCGAGGACGAGAAGACCAATTTGAGGCACAAATTCCACCAGAACGAGGACGAATTCCGGCTGAAATATGGTAGGCCAGTTTATTCATAAATTATTTAGGAAATCCTTAAAAAATTTAAACGCCTGCCAGATGAACTCGATGAGCGGTACAACGAACTAACCGAGAAGTACAAACAGACCCAGGGGCTGGCCAGCAGCCTGCAGACGCAGCTGGCCAACGCCCAAGTGGAGGCCGAGCAGTGGCGCCGCGAGGTGGCCAAGATCCGCGAGGAGCTCGAGGACCAAATTCGGATACTGCGCAACGCCCTGGAGAACTCCGAGGCCGAGCGCAAGATCTGCGAGGACAAGTGGCAAAAGGAATTCGAATTGCTGAGAACGCACAATCGAGGTGGGCACAAGGACAACACCAGGATATATTGGATTAATAAACTCTTTCGTTTAGAGCGCGAGGAGACCTTGATGACCGACTGCGAATGGCAGTTGCGGCAAATGCAGCGCCAATGCAAGGACAAAATGGACAAGTCGGCCTACGAGAAGAAGCAGGCCACGGCCCAGGCCGAGGAGCTGGAGCAGGAGCTCCAGTCCCGCCGCAAGGAGACCGAGCACCTCAAGGTCTGCCAGGCCCAGGTGAACTCCTTGCGCGGCGTGGTCACCGAGCAGGAGAACTCCATCCAGACCCTCATGGACCGCATAGAGACTTTAAAATCGGAGCTCGAGATCGCCCACGAGAGCCTGGAGACGCAGATCGAGGCCGTGGCCAAGATCAAGTATCAGTGTGATAAGTAAGCCAACAAATCCACTCCTTAAGAGTCCTTTAAAGACTTCTTGGTGTTTTTCAGTGCCATTTACGATAAGGAGCGCCAAATGATCTACCGCATCGACGAGGTGCGCAACGAAGCTGCCGCCTTTTGGGAAAACAAACTTTAGTAAGTAGCCTGAAAGTCCTTAGGCCTACGCTAGATTGTGAAGGCTGCTTTCGTCCTTGCAGCACAGAGATGACAAGACTGACAAGCGAACTGGAGTCCGTGTACGTGGACGAGCGCCGCAGCGCCCTGGACAAGCTCCAGGCCGAGCACATCGAGGAACTGCGGGCCCTCACCAACCGCTACACCGCCAACGAGGAGGAGCTTCGGGCCGAGGTGAGCTGACGTCCCTCCTGTCATGGACTTAATCCCCTATCACCTGGTCTTGGCGTTCTCCAGATCGACGAGCTGCACGGCAACCTGGAGCAGAAGAAGCAGGACTTCCTGGCCTTGCGCGAGCGGTCGGACAATGCGCTGCTGCAGACGCGAATGCATTTGGATCGGGCCGACCGGGAGTACCAGAATGCCATGTGCCGGGAGGAGGATCGGCGGGCGGAGCTGGAGGAGCGTTTGAATCGGGAGTTCGAGACGGAGAAACAGGAAATGGAAGAGAAGTTCCGAGAGCGCCTGGGCCAGGTCAAGGACGAGTTTGCCCGCGAGCTGCAGCTCTCCACGCAGGACATGGTGGAGTCGCATCGCAAGGAGTTGGGTGGGTCGAAGATCCCCCACAAATCCTGTCCTCGAAATTTAATCTGTGTCCGTTTTTTAGAAACTCAAAAGGCGAAACTGCAGGCCGAGAAGGACGAGGCTTTGCAGGAGCTGGTAGAGCGGCATCGGGCAAAAATGACGGCTGCCGAAGAGCGAATCAAGTGAGTCAAATTCACAGTCCTTGCGCGCTTGTAACCGCCCCCTGCTGTCCTGTGTGTTGTCCGTTAGTCCCAAGCATTGTGGCCGTCTCATTGATCTTCATTCTTGTGTCTTTTCATGGTCATTGCCCGCCATTTTCACCACCGCTCACCGCGCGCCTTCACCACAATCAACGGCAGACGCGGGAGGGCCACCGCCACCGCCTCCGTTTGGGGCGCGCTCGCCTGGGGGGCGTGTCCTTTTGCGCCGACCCTTTATATTCTTTACCTCACCCTGTCGCCGCTGATTGCTTTGGCCTGCTTGGTGTTCAATATTCTCGCTGTGCTCTTTATCAAATACCGTTATTTGCTAAGAAACTGAGTTAAGCTTTTGAGGGGCGAAATACAAGCGATTTTGGGTTTTTCTTTTCTCTGTTTTCCTTTCCTTTCATTTCTGTTTGTTTGTCTGTTTGTGAGTTTGACGAGCTAACCAAACCAAAAACCACCCACAGCGATGTAGAACTGCGGCACCAAAGGAACATGAAGGACCTCAAGGCCGCCTACGATGCCGAGAAGGCGGCCCTGGACAAGCGGGACATCAGCAATGCCAATGAAATCGAGCAATTGCACCGCAAATGCCGATGCCTCACGAACCTGTAAGTCGCCCCATTTCTCCCACTTTCTCTTTCTCTAACTTTCTCTCCACTACTCCTTCGCTTGGCCTTATCGTCGTCGTCGTCGTCGCATGCGCTTCAAAATGTCCCAACGTCCTTCCAATTCCACTCTGTCCTCTTGCAGTTTCGAGGAGATGCGCATGCGCTACGAGCGCCGCGACCCGCGGGCCGAGGATCTCCGCGAGATCACCGAGCTGCGCACGCGCTGCGAGAGCCAGGAAAGGGACCTCTATGTCCTCACCGACCGCCTGCGGGAGATGCAAATTCAAATGCAGGAAATGCAGCAGCCGCCGCAGAACGGCAGCGATGGCCAGGCCAAGAAGTCGCCGGTGAAGAAGCCGCCGCCCAAGACGATTCCCACCAACTGCGATGTCATCTACGAGGAGAACGAGGAGCGCGAGTCCCCCGAGCAGGACGAGCCGCTGAGCGAGCCGAGCGACACCGAATCGAACCACACGATTGAGGTGAACGGCAAGCATGCCGATTGCATCAACGAGGACGACGCCCATCTGATTAGCGCAGTGTGATGAGGTCCGGCTGAGGATGAGGATCGATGGTAAATTTGGCAGGGCCGGCGAGGATGTCGGATGCTGGGCGGGTGGTGGGCCAAGCTTGTCGGGCTTTGAAAAAGTGGAAAAAAATTGTAAAACAAGAAATCTGGTTTCGAAAACCGCTCAAAAAATACAACGCGATTTGTAAATAAAATGGAAATTACAAAAAAATTTATTTTATTTGAAAAACAAACAAAAAGTTTCTTCCTCTTCCCGATTGGCAAATTCAAACGGCGCGCCAAGAGACAGAGGCCTTAAATTTGCTAGTATCCAAAAAACCTTCTTGAAAATGAACAAATTCTTAATAGATAGTAAAAAATTAAAGCTTTTAAAACTAATAAAGTCCTTAAAATTCCCCCAAACAATTTAAAATATTTAAAATCACAAAAACTTTTCAAATTCAAAGTGCGCGCCCAACGCATGCAACCCTGCATTAGGTGGCGCCCTCTGGCGGCAGCAGGGCTGCTATGGCCTGTTAGCATAACAGTGCCAGCGAGAACAGGCCCGCTCTCGCGCTGTAGAACACTTAACAGTGGCG
>JBAMCP010002726.1:0-10715 GCA_037075105.1 Lissocephala sabroskyi | reverse complement strand
GGGGGGGGGAGGAGGATATATGCGGAGTGAATTTTTATATAGAACTTTCCACATAAGTAGATTTTTCATATAGAATCCTCGATTTTTATTTCGATTTTTTTTTTTCTGTAATTCTTTTTTTTTTTGATGGGTTTGGTTGGGTTGTTCTGGAAATTTCGTGTAATAAAAATTGCCTTTCGAAACCAGAGAATCGCCCAATGCAATTTTAGGCCTACCAATTTTCCCTGCGCCGGAGTTTGAGTTGAATTTAAATTTTTGCCGCTCCACTGAATTTATCGATGTAAAAATTGTAAGGGGATTTTAATTAGTTTTTATCCGAGGACTTTCTAGGGAAACAGACGAGCTGGTGTAATTTTCTGGATATTCTAAAATAATCTTATTTTTGTATGATCTTTGAGAATCTTAAGAGGGCTTCTCTGGAAGACAGAGGATCTTGGGAGGTACTTAAAAAAAAAATAAGAAGACGGTATCTAAAGAGAAGCTGATCTAACTTAAAGTTCTTGAGGGCATCAATTTTTGTTGGGCTTACTAATCGCGAGACTCAAGAATTGTGAAGTCTTTGGAGAAATGGGATTTGGCTTGAGGCGTCCTTAAAAATATTTTGAGGACTTTTTCAGGTCAACCAAGAAATTTGATGTCGTAGTAATACAATTTTTAATGATCTAACATTTGAAATCATTCGAAATAAATAAAAAGAAATATAAATAAAATATCCTAAAATTCAGCAACCATCAATTTTGGCAATTTTAATATTTTAATCAGAATTATTTATCAACTGAGACCTCAAGTATTAAAAAAGATATAGTAATCAAACTTTTTATATTAAGAAAGTGTTTGAATTAAAATTTTTTAAAGGCTTTAAAATAAAAAAAAAAAATATAAAAATAAAAAAGACCAGAAATAAATGGTAAAATCATAAAAACAAAAAAGTTCTACAAGAATCTTTTGATTATTTTTTTGGAACATTCTGAGAGCGGATTAGAACCTCCCACGCTTGCATTTAAATGAAGTTCTTCGATGTTTTCGTTTTGGAGTTTTAGGGTTCCTAATTTTCTTCTGAGACTTCTAGAAATTCATCGGTATAATTTGATCTTTCAGGTTTTCTTTATATGATCACTTTGGGAGGAATTTAATGACCGTTTCCAGAACCGCGACAGCCCAACACCCTCAACGCCCATTCAGCATTAAGTTTCTCTCCCTTCCCCCACCACCACACCCCCTCCCTACCCATCCCCAGGCTTTTGAGAGCCACGGACATGGTCATGGGGGGTGGGGTAAGCTCACTCGGCCATAATGTTCATATAGAAAGCATAAGCAACTGTGGGAGGGGATGGGGGGCATTTCCACCTCCAACGCAATGCAACATTGAGAGCCGAAATGGTTAACAAACAACGGACTATGTACCCTCCCACCCCTTCGTCCGATGCACCCCAACTGCCCCCCTCCCCCTCCCCACGGCCACGTTGAAGAACAAAAAATTAAACGCATTTTTCCCAGTCACTTCGGTTTTTATCACTCGCATTTCACTCGTCGTCGCTGTTGTGTGTTCGCTTTTAATTTGCATGCTACCCTTTTTTTTAATTTCGTTTCTTTTTTTTTAACCCCCAATTTAAACTTTTTTTTAACGATGTCGCTCGATTTATATATGAAAATATAAAACCCCGGGAAGGGGGAGGGATTTCGATTTCGTCTCTAACCTCTAACAGCTTCCAGTTTTTTGGCCAGGACGAGTCTGCTGCTGGTGCCAGGACATGTCAATGAGGTCTGCCGGGTGGTGCGGGGGAGCGATCGAGGTTTGGGGTGGTTGGCGTTGGCGGTTGCCCACCGAATCAGTTCAATGCGTGTGGTTGATAAATGGCCGCAAATTGATGGCCAAAAAAAGGACAAAGGAAAAAAAGTAAATGCTACAGAAATTTTTAAAGGAACAGTTAAGAAATTTCTTGTATAACTAATTAATTAAATAACTTAATTATAAGGAGAACGAAAAACAAGAATTCGGGGCTAAAAATTCAAGAAGCATAAAAAAATTACATATTTTTTAACTGAGACTGAAAAGTAAATATATCAAAAGAATTCTTGATAAACTGCTTTATATAAAATAAAAACCAAAACCTTAAAAAAAAATTATTTAAAAAAAAAAAAAAAATATTTCTGTCTATTTTTGTTTTAGCTTCCTAAAAGTCTTAATATTTTTTTTATTGGATGGTTGGAGTATATAAAATAAAAACCAAAACCTTAAAAAAAAATTATTTATAGAAAAAAAAATTATTTCTGTCTATTTTTGTTTAATTTTTTTTTTAGCTTCCTAAAAGTCTTAATATTTTTTTTATTGGTTGGTTGGAGTATATAAATTAAAAGCCCAAGCCCTCCAAAAAATTACTAAGCAAAAAAAAATATTTCAGTGCATTTATTATTTATTTTTTTTTTAGCTTCCTAAAAGTCTTAATATTTTTTTTTATTGGTTGGTGGGGGTCTACTGTTGGGTGTCTTTTGGGGGGCGGCAGTTGATTTTGTTTGACAAACAGAAATTAATCATTAATTAAAACAAAACTAATTTTGTTGATTTATTTTAAATCATTTCGCCAGTAAATTCTTTTTCTATTTTTTTTTAGGAGTTTGGCAGCAAAGGAAAAAATTAAAAAAATGGAAATTAATATTGATGCGCCTCCTCCCACCCCCCATCCCTACCCCTAGAGAATTTATGTGTTGCCTGCTTTTAGGCCTATTAAACAAACACAAGCGGCCGGGAGACGCCGGCCGAGAGGCAAGGGGAAGGAAGCAAGGGGAAGACCCCCCCACCCACACACGCACACACAAATACATAACAAATACGCCTAACTGGCCAAGGGGGGTGGTGGGTGGGGCAGTGGGCGGCGTTCCGGGATGCGTGTGCAAATTTTTAGCGCATTTTTATGTAATTTCCACTTTGTTGCCAACGCCACAGCCGCCGCCGCCGACGCCGTTGCTGCCGTTCTCGTCCTCCCTGTTTATTTACATATTTTTGGTTGTTTTGTCCTCTTTTTTTTAACACACACACACACACGCACACACAGGCGCATTGCCGCGACCTTGCCCCGCTGCCAGGCAACGGACGATGGCCACTCGGCGGCTGCCGCCTGCATGCGTATGCACTTTTTTGGGGGTTGTTTTGCGCACACACACACGCACAAAGGCCGCCCAACCGCCCAACCACCCAACCACCCGCCCACACTGCCGATGACAGGCCCACGTCCTGTTGATTTTTGTTGACTTATTTTTAAAATTTTTATTGCCCATTCATCGATGGCAGAGCAGCGCAGTCGGCAGCGGCATCTCCTGTGCGTGTGTGCGCGTGTGTGTGTGTGTGTGCGTGTGTGCATTCAATGTCATTGCACCCACCCCCCGCCCACCGGCCGGCGCCCCTTCGGTTGGCTCCTTTTTTTCTAGGCTTTTTACACGTTCCATTTTTGTTTGGCGTTTTTTTTTCTGGCAATTTTTATTTCGTTTTGATTTCTAGGAGTGTTTTTTTTTTTTTTTTTGGTCCTGCATGTGCGAGAGCAGCGCCAGGCGAGGATCCTGCTGCGCTCTTTTTGCTTGGCCGGCCGCTCGGCCGGAGCCTTTTTTGTTGTTTTGTTTTACATTTTTTGTCATTTTTTGTGTCCTGCTTTTTTTTTGTTTTTGTGTCCTTTTTTGTGGGGCGACGCTGGTTTATGTGCGTCGTTTTTCCGCGCAACTTTTTGATAGGCCTACACACGCAGGACATCGGTGTGTGCGTGTGTGTGTGTAATGTCAAAGGGGTGGGGCCGGGGAATTTGGAAACTTTGCCTATGTGACCAAGCGGCCGGCCGCCGACGGCGGCTCTTTTCCCGCTGCGTATACGTAATTTTTTTGTTTTTTTCCTTGTTTTGTTTTGGTGTCGGCGTTTTTTTTGTTTTTGATTTTTTTTTTGGATTGCTGGTCATTTATGAGTGGCTGTGGGCGTGTGTGTGAGGTGCGTGAGTGTGCGTGCCGGGCTCCTAACTAAATAAATATAATGAGCTGTGGGCGCACAGTGGAGTCGAATTCAACCGCAGGACACTCGCAGGAGTCTCGCAGGCAAGTTAAGCACCAAAGTTTGATAGCCAGAGGAATGAAGTATGAGGGGAAAAGGAGGATTATTGGGCTCCCTAGAGGAAGAAAGGATGCTCTGGAGCCGAGAAGTCGGAGAACCTTGCAAAAGGAAAGTTGGAATTTAGTTTCTGAGGAGTTTTCATGGGGAATTGATTGAGAGTTCTTGAAGTTTCTTTCGGAGTTCATTAGGAGGAGGAATTTGTTATAGGATTTGATTTTTTAAAGCTTTATAATTATTTTAATTGCATCCTTAAGAATCTTTTTTACCAGGAATTAATTTTTTTTATATGTTTGGCAGTTTTTTTTGGTAGTCGATTTTATTATATTAAAAATATAGTTAAATATTTATTTAATTTTTATACATTTTCAGATATTTATTGAAGACTTTTGAATTCTTATGTTTAATTGTTTTTTATTACAATAAATATTCAATTTTGTGTGCTAATAATATCAGAAATAATTTTATCAGAAATAATTGCATTTTAAAATATTTTAAGAGGTTTTTCTTATTAATTTTTAATATCAAATTTAAAATATATACTCGTACTCTTTATATGGTTTATCTATTTATGTAATATATTTATTAGTTAAAATAACTTTATTCGTCATTTCTTGTGCATTTTTTTTCTGAATATTTATTAATTTTTTTATTAAGAAAATTAATTAACCTTTTTTATATTTGATGTATTTTGCTTTATACATTTTTTTTAATATTCCCTTAATTCCCTTCCCGATTTTGAACCACTGCACTTGCCTCCCCCTCGCCATGTAAATCGCTTGCTCACGCACACATCCTGCGATCCTGGTGGGTCGGCGGGGGAGTGACGGAGGCTGGGGCCGCGCTCTGTCGTTGGGGTTGCATTTTTTGGCAAAAAGCAAAAAAAAAAGTGATTTTTTTTTGGATTTTGTTTCTTTTTTGTCTCTGTCGATTTTTTTTAAATTCTCGTCTTTTTTTGCGTGTTGCATTTGATTTATTTCCCGATTGCCGGGCAGAGCAGCCAACTCCCGCCGTGCGGCACATATGTGCATCCACACACACACACACACGCACACACAGGCCCACCCATAGGCCTAGGAAGCGGCGGCTTTGCAACTGGTGTTTGTGCGATTTCCCCGACATTTTTTTATATTTAATTCGTGTTTTCTTTTTTGTTGATTTTGTTTTTTAAAATCCTCGCCTGCGTATATAGAAAGTGCATATATAATTTTTTTTTTTTGCGATGCACAAAAGTTTGCGGCAGGGCAGCGCAGCCGCTGCGGCAAAAAGGACGATTGATGAGCGCGGACGGCGGGGGGGCGGATCAGGCAGTGCGTGAGCGAGAGAGCCGCTGGGCGGGGGGCGGCGGTCAAGCGCCAGGTAACACGGCCACCACGCCCCCTCCCTGCCCGCCCCACACACACGCAGATTTTTATAGGGATTCGTTTTTTTTTTTTTTTTCATTTTTTTCGTCCTCTTCCTCGCCGGGCATTTGGATTCCGCTTTGCTGGCCGTTCGCTCGTTGCAGTTTTGCTGTCGCCGCTGCCGTCGCCGTCGCTGCTTTTTTGTTTTGTGCGATTTCTTTTTGTACTGCCTCTGCGAGTGTGCGTGTGTGTGTGTGTGTGTGTGTGTGTGATTTTTCGGCGACCTCTCAGCTGGCGTCGGACGGCGGCTTCTGTTGCTTTGGAGGGGCAAAGCGCCCGTGACGAAGCCCCGGCGAGCAAGCGAGACGGGAAGCCCGCAGAGCATGGGTAACTTTAAGTAGGGGTAGTCCCACACACACACACACACACACACACGCACACACATGGAGAAATGTCCAAAAATATATTCTCTTGTGTTTTTTTTTTCGGCCACCGCTGCCGCTGACGCACATCATTATGAAGTCGGGCCGCGCTTATGTGCAACAGCCATCGGCTCAGAACCGACTCTGCCGTTGAGGCATTGACAACTGCAACACACGCACACACACCCCGACACACACACACACACACACACGGAGACACCAACAACATTGGGATTTCTACAGTGAAGCGTTTTTGGCAGAGCGTCAAACGCAAAAACCTCCAAGCCTCGACGGCCGGAACATCAGGAGCTCTGCTGCTTACCGGACCCTCACACACACACACACGCAACACACACACACACACGTAGAGAGTGCATATGAGCGGCGCTGCGGCGCTCGGTTGTATGATCCCAAAAAACTTTTTGCTGGCCAACATTATTTTCGAATAGTTCGGATCCATTTAGATGAACATCAGTTAGCTATCGGATTGGACGTGTGTCCTTCTCGTTGTCGCCAGCTCATCCATAGAAAGCCACACACAGCCGACACACACACACTCACGGACACAGGAAATTCTAGGATTTCTATTGCGGAAAATCCATCAAGTGCGCTAAAGTTACCGAAAAAAAAAAAATCTCAATAATTTTTTTGCAAGTGTTTTGAAATCGAAAAACTTCATTGTGTTTTTTTTTTGTTTTTTTTTTTTAAGTGTGAGAAAAAAAGGCGAAACTTTAAAAAAAAACTGTGCCGAAAACTGTGGAAATATCAAAAGCAGCCTTGTGGACTAAAAAACCCTTTGAACTTGGACTTAAAATAAAAAAAACAATCAGTAAAGAAAATCGCGACCTGCGAATCCTTTGGCGATCCGAGGAAGCTGACAAAAAGGTAATTAAATTTTAAAAATCTCACTGACCTCATTTAATCCATTAACAGGAAGCGAAAAGCCTAGAAAATTTTACTAGTTTTGTTGGTCTAAGGGTTTTTGGAGTTGTGGCTAGAAATCGGTTCAGATCAAAGCTTTATAATGTTGGTTCTTAAAGTCTAATGGGATTTTTAGGGTCCTCAAATTTGATACGATAATTTGAACCATAAATTCCATTCCACCTTTTCTCCAAAGAAATTGCCTTATGGTCCTTGGAGTTGTGGCTAGAAATCCCCTCGAATCGAAGCTTCATAATGTTTTGTCTTTAAAGTTTTAGGAGATTTTAAGGGTCCTCAAGTCTGATATGATATATTTGATTCTTTAAATTCCATGGACTCTGTTACCTTTTCTCTAAAGAAAAGTGCTTTATGGTGCTTGGCGTTGTGGCTAGAAATCGGCTCGGATCGTAGCTTTATATCGTTGGTCTTTAAAGTCTAAAGAAATTTTAGATGACCTCAAGTCTGTTATGGTTTTTTTTATTCCTTAAATTACTTCGAAGTCCACAAATTTGTTAATTTTTTTTTCACCTTTTTCAAACCCTTATGTTGTTGAATATCGAGGCTTCTCATATTGAAGCTTATAATAATATTTCAAGAACCATAAACTAATAAAAAAAATTCGAATCTCAATATTCCTTAAAAATAGTCGAAGAGCTCTTAAGTGTTTTGGTAATTTGAATGTTTTAATCTTATGACTCCATTCCATTCATTCAGAACTTCGTTTATTGTAGTCCCGAAGTCCCCCAAAAAAAAACTAAATATAGTTCCCTAGGATCTCTTTCTTACCCCATTAGGAACTTTGGTTCTTGGGGTTTAATTCTTCCTCTGAAAATTACCACTTCAAAAACATTTGAGAAAACAGATTACTTCTCCATCCTGCCAGCCTAGAAAGCTTGAGTTGCAAATCCTAACTCCGTCCTCAGTTTCATTTTGATTTTCTCTTGTGATTTGCCTAAATGGCCGGCCGGCAAAAACAGCAGCCCCCGTGGGAAGCTTGGAGTAAATTTTAGCGTCAAAAATTACAAAGTTATAATAACAATGGAGCCCCAGACGAGAGAAAACATTTGCTTTATAATTTTTCAACACTTTTCACGCACCGGGGGGAAAAAATTAAACAACAATAAAAGTGAGGAAAAAGCATTAAAATAGAAAATATAAAAAAAACCGGCCACCGGGCCTCAAACTAAAAATTCCTGGGGCCTTGCGAACTTTTGCATTGCAGTTGCGGCGGCTGCAAAAATGCACCCAAGGGACATGCACACGCACACAAATATCCCTACGGCCGGGTTGGGTCACAAAAAAAAAGGATCAAAATGCAAACATAGACAAAATCAACAAAAGTTTGTCCAGAACTCGCGCCCGTTTGGCCGGCAAAGCAGCAGCAAAAATGCAGGTAATTGCGACAATGGCAGGACCCGCGGCTAGAGAGGTTGGGGCGCAAAAGGATAAGGCAACTTTAGCCACTCAATTGACAGGATTAAGTGGCCCTCCCTCCCCGCCCTGCCGGTGTGGCGGCTGCAAGGACGAAAAAAACTCCAGGCAAATTCAGGAAGTAAGTCAAATGTGTCGGCACCTGGTGACAGGTGTCGTTGTTGTCGTCATTTTGTTGCTGCTGCTGCAGTTACAGCTTAAGTTTCTGCTGTTGTCGTTAATGTTGCTGAAGTTGCTCTTGTTGCTTGTCCTGTGGGCTGGCATCTCGGCTTGGTGTTATTGTTGCTGCTGCCAGGGCATTTGTTGCTGCTGTTCCAGTTTAGTGTTGTTGCAACTTCGGCAACTGCTGCTGATGTTGCAGGTTCAGATTGTTGTTGTTGTTGGTGTCGCAATTGCAGTTGTTCTCGCTTTTTAATTGTTGCTGCTGTCGCAGGCAGGGAACTATTGCATTGCCTGTTGCTGCTGTTGTTGGTGAAGCATCTGCAATGTTGCTGCTGCTTAGGTTTTGTTGCTGGCCTATAGCAATTGTTGCTGGCGCTGCTTGTTGCTGGGGGGTCTCTATTTCTGATGTTGTTGCTGTATTAGAAACTGGAACCTCAATTTGTTGTTGGATCTGCCGCTGTTGCTGCTATCGCTTCTCACCTAACCTGCAACAATTGCTGCTGGCGCTGTTTGTTTCTAATGTTGCTGAGGTTTAATATCAAAATCTTCGAACTAATTCTCTCCTTTTTAAGCTGTAAAAGCTTCAGTCGATGTTGCTAATTCTTTGCTTGATTTTTTCCTGTTGTTGCTGCGATCGCTTTACGTTCAACCTGCAACAATAGTTGCTGCTGCTGTTTGTTGCTGATTTTGCTGCTGCTTATCATCTAATTGTTGTTGCTGCTACTCTTGTGTCTGAAATGTTTTCACTTTTGCTGTTGCTTTAATTTCATTTGCCTGTGTTTCCAGTATTGTTGTTGCTCTTAGCCTGCAACAATGGTTGCTGGCGCTGTTGGTGGCTTGTGTTGCTGCAGATTTAGACCCCCCCATCGCTGTATCTTTGACAGCTTTTACTGAGTTTTTGTTTTTATTGTTCTTGTTACTGTTTAAAAACTTCTGAGTGCTGTTGTTGCTGACAGCCCAGCAATTCGTATATCATTATTGCTGTCGATCGCGTTGCCGCTGTCACGTGGCAGCACTCGTCCTCAATTCTGCGGTCAGCTGCCGACCGCTAAAAGGTTTGAGTCCTTCGATGTTCCCGTGGTTGCCTGGGCGCCGTTGCTGCCGCCAGTTGGCCATGTTAATGTGGCCAATGCAACCGCTAATGCAAGGATATTTAATATCAATTTGCATTCGGCACTAAATCGCTGCTGCTTATTAATTAATTTGCAAATTAAATGAAATGCAAAGGCGGTCGCTCGGCATTGGCTGATGCAAGGAGATTCGCCTCCTCGCTTTCTTCCCCTTCCAGCTTAATGGGAAATGTGCGTGGTGTCAAAATAAAAGGGAGAAAGTGCGTAGAGGAAACGGGGAAAAATCCACTCATTTAATTATGCGTCCTTTGTGCCCGTAATTGCCGGCAATCTAATTTAATGAGTTAAACTGGTTGGTCTGGCCTAGTAACTGATAGGGACACGAAAAAAGGAGCAAAAAAGTCCTTCGATCGAGCAGCTGGGGTCACTGAAAGTAATTAAACGAAGCTTCCAAAGGATCTCCAAAATGTAAAAGAATTTCAGGCTACACAGAGATTTTTCCTAGATCTTTGCATGTAATGATTTTAATGGCATAATCCATGTCCTGTTTGTGGTTCATTTTGGTTTTTGAAAAGGTTTCTGTGGTTCCCATGAAATTGATTTTGACCACAACTCGTCGGGCCCTCAGGGAATTTGTCATTTCAGCACCACAAAATATCAACGAGTTGGGGACGCTTTTCAATTTGAGTGACAAGAAAATTGAAGTCCAGATCTCTTGCAATTTAGAGTAAGAAATAAAAATTCCTTAGCTAATCTCAAGGAGATCCTTAGTGAGTCTTTTTGAGAACGTCTTGCTGGCTCTAAAGTTCCTCTAACATTTTTGAATCCTTAGCCCAACCAAAGGCACTGATCAGGCTTTTGAAGACCTTAGCTGCTTTTAATCCTCCACGAAATTCGATTGTTATTTCCGGAATATAATTTAAAAGATCTCTGACTATCGATTTTGTCTTTAGAATTCCCAGCCCCTGAGTCCTAACCTGAATCCGAGTCCAGTAAAATTCTAAGAAATGTAATTTGACTAACGTGAAGCATCCCAAGTGATTCATCCGTTCCGTTGGCTCTTGATATTTCCTGGTGGCTTGGCGATTTGGGTACAGTCACCAAGGGCGAGACAAAAGGCACGCAATCTATTTGACTGGAGAGGAGACCCCAAAGTCGACTGCTTAATTGCAATTGCTGGCTGGCCGTCTCATTCGGTGATAATCTGGGTGTGCGTGTGTGTGTGTGTGTGTGTGTGTGTGTGTGGAATGCATTTGGTGATAAATGAACTGTCCAAATG
>JBAMCP010002725.1:0-10717 GCA_037075105.1 Lissocephala sabroskyi | reverse complement strand
GTTCTTATCTTCCATGTGTTTGAATTTAGGGGAGACCACCCACCATCACTCTGCCTCCCCCGCCACCCCGCTCTCTACATCAGGCCGATCACCAACAATGGCGGCCTTTGGCGGTCAAGCAGCCCTGGCATTGCAACTCTGACCTTCGCCCCCGCCGCCTCGCATTCAGCTCTACCGAATTGTGTATTCAAAATCAAAGCCCGGCCAAAAAAAGAAACAGAAAACAAATTTGAAAACGTGTTTTTCCATTTACAAATTGCGGCTTCTCATTGTCGCCGCCGGCGTCGCCGAGCTGCGTCTGCTTATCGGCCGCCCCCATTGACCAGATGACCTGTACGCCCGCCCCGAATTAGTTGCTGTAATCAAGATATTCGGAGAGGTCCAGCGGTGGCTGTGATCGCTCGGCCAGACCACAACCAACCCGCCCGCCTGTCTGCCCGGCTGTCCGCCCTCCTTGGATAATTAACAGATAAATGCAATTAAGGTTGGGCCCCGGGGACGGGGAGGGGAACGCCCAGCCAGCAACTTAATTGCACTTTCAATAGGCCAAACGGCGGGGGAGGAGGGCGGCAGGTTCATCGCTCAACGCGTTCATTGTCATCGCCTTGCCTTGCCCAGGCGACCTGCGCGGGGTCACACGGCCACAGTGGGACAAAAAGCCTCACAAAAGCCTCTCAATTAACAGGCGTGATAGATCTTCAGATCAAAGATATAAGCGAACTAATTTTGTTTAATTAAAAGTAGTTAGAAGACTCCGGCCTGGACTGGATTCTATTTGAGATAAGTTGCATTTTATACTTGGAAGCAAAGATTTATAATTGCTTAATGTTAAAAAAAAAAAAAACAGGAACACAAATAGAACCCATAAATAAAGACAGTAACCCAAAAAACATTGCAAGATAGCTAGGAGAACTTAAGAGGGACTTTCAAGGCTTTCTTGGGGACAATAGACAGCTAAGTTCTCGACTGAACTCTATTTGAGATGATATTTGATCATTTAGAAACCCCTTTTATGGGGCATTTTATACTTGACAGTTAAGATTTTCAATTAATAAATGTTAAGAGCGTGAACAAAAATATAACCCGATAATATAGTTAATAACCAAAATAGTCGAAGTTCGAGATAAAATGACTTTAAATTCTTTGTTGGGAACTGAAGACAGCTTAGGATTGGACTGAATTTGAGATGATATTTGATCATTAACCATTTTTCATTGACTTTTGTACTTGGAAACAAAGATTTATAATTACTAAATGTCTCTTAAAAGCAGAAACAAAAATAGAACTCATTAATAAAGCCAATAAACAAAAAATTACAAGTTAGAGAGGAGAAGACTTAAAAGTCTGTGTTGTGGACTGAAGACAGTTTAAGGTTGGACTTTATTCTTTATTGAGATGATATTTGATCATTTAGGAACCATTTACCGTGGCACTTAATACTTGGAAACAAAAAATAACTAAATGTCTCTTAAAAGCAGAAACAAAAATAGAAACCAAAACTATGTGAAGTCTAATTTTATTCTCTGCAATAACCAAAATATTACCAGCCAACAATAGATCTGATTTTCTGTTCTGAATTTGTTTGTTACTTTACAAATTGATATTTCAGTTGTAAGAAACCTTCTGAAAGATCTCTAAATGAGTTGAAAGTAGAAATCTAAAGATTCAATTGAATCGAAATCGAGAAACTTCATTCTAAGAAATCCAGGAGCATTTCTCAGATTTCATTGAAACGCATAAACGAATTCCTTCAAATTTAAAGGCAATTCTGTATGCTTTATGGCCATAAAAGTACACAAATAGACAACCCACAATTCAATCTAACAATCCAAAGAGCCTGCAGCCCACACCACTGTGATGTGGAGGGCATTGTGGGGTTTGGGTCGACGTGTCGGAGGAGGCCACTCAGCAGGGCCCTGGAATTTTTATTGAAATTCAGTGAAACAACCAACAATCCTCCCTTCCGCTCCCCAGACGACTGGAGTATCATTCAAAGAAACTTTCCCCTGCGCCGCCCTCCTGCGTCAGATAAACAGACAAATAAACAAGACCATCGCCGGGGCCCAGTCGGCCGGGCAAATACAAGAAAACTACAAATGCAAACAAAGAGCCACCTCAGGTCCGCCTGTTTAAAAATAACCAGAAAAGTATCTGCAACTGCAGCGGCCCACGAGGGCGGATGCGTGGACGAGGGCTGCTTGAAATTCAGGGCCGTGGACAGGGCGAGGCTGAGAAATTGGCATTTTCACGCGTTGGCCGTCCGACGCCTTTGAAGTCTTCATGCCGGGCCACTCACAGTGCGTTGACTTGGCCATGAAATCGCCTGCCATGCGTGTGTGAGTGGCACAGGTGAAAGTATTTAATTATCCGCTTGCGGCGACTGCGGCTGCAGTGGCGGCTAATGACAAATCTGTTTTGGTCAAAATTTATGACCGCCAAGGCGACACCTTGAAAATGTCGCGTCGCTCTCTTAAAATGTCCAGACGGGAAATTCGAGCCGCATTCACCAAAATTGGCAACACCGCCGCCGGCCGCGCTTCCATTTATCAAATTAAAAGAGGCGGGCCCCGCGCCCGGGGGCGTGACTTTGTCATTACCAAAACAAACAAACATCCAGGGTTATGTCCGGCCGATCGGCCGCCAAATGACTAAACTTGTATTCCCCATGGCGTGTGTGTTTGCTGGACAGGAAAGAACATACGGACCAACTGCCAGGGCCCCCAGAGAAAACCTCCACTACTTTTATTTTAGAAGGGGAGGGAAAATTCTATGAGATGAGCTCA
Organism: Lissocephala sabroskyi; assembly: GCA_037075105.1. Classification (NCBI taxonomy): domain Eukaryota; kingdom Metazoa; phylum Arthropoda; class Insecta; order Diptera; family Drosophilidae; genus Lissocephala; species Lissocephala sabroskyi. The sequence goes on along the minus strand of JBAMCP010002725.1, from coordinate 7,934 downwards.
GAAATCGGCGAGTGACTCAAACCCTTCAGGCCTTAAATTGTTAACCAGGCGTATGAGTAATCTCAATGAATCGTTTTGCGATCGATGGCCAGGAATTTCAATACGTTTAAGGATTCCATGTGGCAGCCTCTGCTCTGGGTGGCTGCTACCGTTTGTGGCGCGTTTTTGGTTTCGGATTTCTGGGCGCTAATTGGGTGAGCGCACGATACGCCCCGTCGGCTGGCAGAGGAGAAATGAAAAACGCACTGCAGGCGGCCGGCCAACACACACGAATCCACTGACTGACTGACTGACTGTGGCATGCAACACGCCATAAACTTCAAGGAAGTGCCCGTCCAGCCAGGAATTTTGATTGGCCAGCGCAAAGCTCGCTCCATGGCCCTCGATCTATTTTCCTTCCCTCTCTCTCGCTTAATCGGATAAATTTCCAGTGCCCGCTTGGTGATCAAATAATCAGCGTTATGATTGTCGTGCGGGTTAATTTGTGGCCACTGATGATGACAACAGCTCTTCGGAGGAGCCCTGCTCGGTTTTCTCTATTTTGGGTCAACTTTTCATTGCAAGTCAGTGAACTTTCTGGCAGGGGCGGGCCGAAGATGCCGCGGCTGAATGCCCAGTTGACTGATTGATGGACATTTTCAATGGTGCGACAGACGGAGCGGCGGCCCGACAAGCGGATTACATAAGACGGCAGGCAAATTGAGTGAAGTAAAATTAGCTGCCAATTTGGTTACGCAATCGATTCTTCGGCCAAATGGGTTGCTAGATTTTGTCTCCTCGATATCGAGCCTACCCCCCAGTGGCATTTGCATTTGCAAGTGCCCCCGGCCGCTCCCAAGAATGTTGTCGTTTGGCTGAAAGAATTCTTCGCGTTTGTTTTTAGCTGGCGGATTTTCGTCACCCATACGCCCTGCGTGCCTCATTATCACCTCGACGGGTGTCGGGCAGTTAAGTAGCCGAGTTGGCGGCCAGCCACCCACGCCGAGTTGGCCATGTTTGGTGAGCCAGTTTGGGGCAACTTTGGAGCGACTTCTTGGCGTTGGCGTGCGCCGCGATTGACCGGATTTCATGGCGCTGGGCAATGAAAATGGAATAATTTGGTTGCCGTTGTTGGCCATTGTAATTACATGGCTCAAATGCAGGCACCGCGAGCCATTAAACGCACGAGTCGCTGCTCTGGCCATGAACCAGTGGACGTCACAGAAACAGCAGCGAAAGAGAAAAATAGTTAACAAGAAAAGCGAAATATCAAACATTTGTTAAACAATTTTAATTTGCCTTTCTGGCCGACTCATTAAACAATTGGAAAGTGCTAAAAACGAAAGCAGAAATCCCTGCCTTGCGTCACGGAGGCGCCTGCCCCTGCAACTGACGCGGCCGCTGTCAATTGGAAGTTTTCCGCTTGTCTGATTGCCAGCCCTCACCCCCTGGCAATTCTGCAACTTCCGCTGACGTCGCCAAACCCAGAAAACCTCGAATCGTCTCGCCTCGGCGGCCGGCCAGCCAGCGGGGCCGCCATAACTGGGCCACTCTGGGGTTAAGCAGTGCAAACGTCATAAGCTCACGCAGGCAAGCCAACCGCGGAGGGCATCTGGGGTTGCCCTTTTAACTGTAAACTCTGCGGTCACCGCTCACCAGCCCAGCCAGCCAAGCCAAAACAACAACAAAAAGTGATTCATGCGCAACGACAGAGAGAGAAAAAAAAATGAAAAACCCGTTTGCTCTGCCGCCGCCGCCGCCCCACCGCCCAGGCAGCCAAGCATCGCGCGGAGGGGCCCCCGGTCAAGGCAGCGGGGCTCCCGCTTTGAAATGGGGAAATGGCCAACGACCACGCCCCGTTCAATGGGCCATCGACGTGCCGACTGGCGACTTTCCTCCAGCCAACCGATCGATCCAATCGCCAGCTGATTCATCATATTCTCAATTATGGTCAAGGTTCCCCCCGCCCAACTCCCACCCACCCAAAACCTCTGAAATTGGAGCAAGCTTATCGCTGCGTTGGCCGCTGATAGCGGGGCGGTGGGAGGGTCAGGTGGGCGGGGGGCGGGCGGATCTATTTTCTTTATCAGCTGACCGTCGCCTGAAATTAGCAGGGAGGCCAGCGAATTGGTTGACGATCGGCATTAAAATTTCATTTACACATTTTCGATTTTTTTATGGCAAACAAATTGGGGGCCAACCAACAGCTGAGCGAATCGAAGCTGAGAAATTTGAAGAATGTTATTTTTTATTCTACATTCCGTGGAATCAAATTGAACGCCAGTTGATTGAACGGCTGCGTTGGTTGAACGTAGGAATTGGTTGAACCTTCAGTTTTGGTTGAAAGTAAAACAGCAGAGAGATTGGATTTTTAAGTAATTAAACGATCAAAAAGTTAAACTAAGATAATGCCAAAGATCTATTTGGAGTATAGAAACCTCAACGTTCTAAATTCAATCTAGAAAACCCAAAGATCCGTAATGCCAAAAAAACAAATTCACCAATTCAAAGCATCAATCATTTCCGTTTAAGAATTTATCAATCCCAAAAGCAACGATCATGAAGTTAAGTTGGTTGAAAGTGAAATAAAACAGCAAAAAGATGGGATTTTTCAAGCTTTAAAGTAATTAAACGATTAATAAGTGAAACTTAGATAATACCAAAGATCTACTTGGAGTATAGAAACCTCAACGTTCTAAATTCGATCTAGGAAATCCAAAGATCCGCAATATCAAAAGCAAAACGATCAATTCAAAGCATCAATCATTTATCATAACACCGCTTTCCGTTTAAGAATTTATTAGTTCCAAGAGCAACGATCAACAAATTAAGAATATAGAACTCAGAGTAAGAAATTCAGTAACAACTGAAAAACAAATTACAGCTGATCTTTCAATTCAGACATTTTGGATCAAAGTCTGTGCTTTTTTATAGAAGTAAAGAAATAAGACGATAGATAATGCCAAAGATCTATTTGTAGTATACAAACTTCTGTTGCTTTCTGCGACGTTCTAAATTCGATTTAAGATACCTAAAGATCCGTAATGCCAAAAACAAAACGATCAATTCAAGGCATCAATCATTTTCAATAGTTCAGATTTCAGTTTAAGAATTTATCAATCCAAAGAGCAACGATCATGAATTTACGAGTATGGAACTCAGAAAATGATCGGCGTGTTCTGAAACGTTTCCGGCAATGAGAAAGAAATTCAGTACGAGCTAAAAAACTGATCACAGCTGATCTTTAAATCCCGCTGCCTGTTAAGATCAAAGTCTGTGCTATTTTATAGAAGCAGTGATTCAACCAACGAAACTTCTAATAAAAAAGGCAATTGAAAATCTCATTTTGCAATTCCGAGAACGGCGAGAACCTGGCGATTTTTTCGTATATCATTAGGTGGGGGGTTATTCCCAGTCACGGCTGCTGTTTTTTAGCTAATTGGGTGACAACTGTACGCCGTTGGAAATGTGCTGAATTTGCCCAACGGTCAGCGTTTCAATTCATCACTTAACTCGTTTTTCAACCACTGACCTCATCCACCAGCCGGCCAACCCACCGGGCAGTCGGTGAGCTGCTCAGTTTTACCCGTCAGCTGGCCAAAAAGAATATTTTTTATCCAATGCTTGATTATTATTTTTCAGCCACCGTAATCATAAAAATTTCAAAATCAATTCAACCAACGCAGCCGCCAATTACAAACCCGTGGGCGTCATTAGATCAGGTGAACCAACTTGGCCAACTTGGCCAACATTTAACGGTCTAAACCGCCCCGACCCCAAGGGAAGGGGACGGGGCGTTGGCTGCCCAGCCCAAAACACGTGTGGGATTTGTGTGGTCTATGGCATTGACCTCTTTTGGGCCATAAATTTAGGCCCGAATGGGATAAAAAAATGGCAGAAAACTGGATCAAAAAAGGGGGAAGGGGAAGGGGGGCGGATGCCTGGTAGTTGTGGAAAAAATTAAAAACCACAAAAATAAAACAAAAGCAACAAAATTGAAACCACAAATCAAATCGCCCCCTGCCCACCGCAAGATTCCATACGCTTGGCTGCCCCGCCCCCCTCCCCCTAACCTTTCACCAATGGTCAATGAAATTCCGAGCAAAAATTCCAAAAAAAACCTCCGCAATTAATTTAGAAGAAGAAAAACAAATTTGTTTTACAAAGAGAACAAAAAAACTAACCACATTATAAATAAAATGGTGTGAATTTTATTTCGTGTGCGAGAATTCGACGTTCGTCGGTTCTGTTCGATTTCACTGGCGGGCGGCGCCCCCTCCCCCTCCCCCCGCTTTCCCTCGATCAAAAGGCGCCCAGTTTTTCACGCTCAAAATAACCGGCAGCCGCTGGCCCCCCCAGAACCCCCAGCGGCTTGGCCAATTTTCACCTCAAAAACGAAAAACGAAAAGCCGAAAAACCAAGAAAAATCTAAGAAAAGTGGAGGGGAAAGTTGGTAACGGATTCTGTGCGTGTGCGCCGGCCGTTTAGGCCTTGTTAGCGCGGCCAAATCAACGGCCCCGCCGGAGATTCAATTATAAGAAAATCAAGCAAATCGTCTAGGGAAATTGGCAAATTGAAATCGAAACTGCCGCCCAAATAAAAATAACGCGGTTGACATTCGCCGACAGCGACGTCGACGGCGGCGTCAATCGGCTTTTGGTTTTCGATTTCAATGCGTTTCGGTTCGATTTGCGGCGGGGGGAGGGGGGGGGGAGGCGACTCGAGACAAATTCGATTAGTTTCGATTTATTCGACGGACGGCCCAATAAACTTTGCACTTTTCTTTTTTCGGTTTTCTATTTTGGCCATCGGCCAGCCTCAATCAGCCGCCAACGCCCAAAATAAGGCGAGTCGCTGGCCAGGGAAAGTTGAAGGGAAAGAAAAACAGAACCCAACCAATTCAGGTCCCCAGAAAGGATCTTTGTACTCGGGATGAGTCAGCCAGGATCAGCCGGCGATTGGGTGAAGGATTTGGTCACTCATCGATGGCTCAAAGTTTCAGATTCCTGTTCATTGTCCCTCCCGCAATTCCTGGCAATTGAGGACCTCACCCCGCGGCTGTTGGTGGCTTCCTGACCGCCAGATGACGGCCACCTGGGCCACCTGACCAGACCTCCCGGTTTGGTGTTTATTTATGTTGTGATGACCAAAATCACCGGAAAATGAGCAGCGCAAGAAACCCAAAATGGCCCCAAAGGGGAACCTACGTCATTTGGGCCGCAAAATCGCGGGGGTGTTCGCTGACTCAACCACAAAGCAGGAAAGAGAGAGAAACAGCAACAAAGATGACCAAAGTAAACTAAACATTTAAAAAATAATCGAATTTTCAGACGGACAGGAGGATCCGCTGATGTGTCAATGAAAAGCACTCAACGCCAGAAATTCGCCGGTTTATTTTAGAATTTCTAAGCCAACCACCCCGACGGGGACGTTTGATTTCCCATCGATTGTCGGCGGGGGGTTGGGGGAGATGGCATTGCACATTGACACCCAAACAATGCAAGGATTTCGACCAGGCCAATAAGCGGGGGCAGGCAAAAAGTTTTATCAATAATTTACTGACAAGAGGAAGGAGGCAATGAAGGCAATCAAATAATCACCTCGAAACAGGAAGGAAGCAAGGAAGCAGCACAGGAAGAGGCCACACAAATTTCTAGTCAGCTTAACCCCCAACCGCCCCCACGTCCTCAATTAGGTGCCACTAAGCTGCCGAGCGGCCCACAAGTTGTCGAGGCAGAAAAACTTAATCACATTTGCCAGCCGGCAGTGCAGGCGACCCGGGAAACCCCCCGGCCGACAGACTAAACGAAAGTTCCGTTAACGGGGGAGGGGGGAGGAGGCTGCCAGGAGCCTTCGATTCGATAGATCCTCGGGTCAAGGCCTTGGCATTTTTCCCTCCAGTAATTAGGAACTAATTAGCCGAGGAAGCAAACAAAAAGCTTTCATCTCTCACCGCCCAGCTGTCCGTCTGTCCATCTGTCCGTCTGTCCATTTGCTCAGTTTATCAAATGGGTCAGCGTGTGGGGAACTGCCAAGGTCGCTGGCTTATTTCTTTCTTTATTTGCCGAATTGATAAAATTCGATAAATAGAAATTTAAAGCTTTTGAGGGTTGGAAGAGATAAAAAATACACCTCCCCCCCCCCTCTTTTCAGGCCCATTGGCCTCAATTGGATTTTGACTTCTTTCTGTGCGATTTGAATTCCTACAAGTGAGTGGGCGGGGAGAGAAGCCAACTCGAATTTCACTTGGCCCAAAAATGACTCCGCTAAAAAGTTCAGGGCGCAGGCGCCCGGCACTCGTTTTGCTCTTCTTCTTTGTCTTCTTGTTCGTGGGGGTGGGGGGACGAAATTCGAGTGGCTCGGCTCGTGACATTTGACATTCAGAAGGTCAAGTGGGAGAGAGCAAACAAAAAAACCAATCGAAACGAATTGGGGAGGGTGAGAAAAAGAAAAGAACAGAAAGATCGGAAGAAGGAGAGAGGGAAACTTAGAGAAGCCTTATGGAAATGTGAATAAAGAGAAGGCAAGGAAGAAAAGCAAAAGAAGAAATGCAAAAATAAAAGGAAAGAACTAAGAAGAGCGAGTAAAGAACAAAAAGCCAGAGAGTCTATGAATCCTCCCGTCTCCCCCTTCCCCTATTTGCACACTCTCTCCTTCTCACTCTCTCCTTCTCTCTTCCTCGCCTTAGAAAAAAGTAGAGCGCATAAAAAGCGAGCTTAAAGTGCCGCTGGGCAGCCATTAGCGCAGTCGAGACAAAAACAGAAAAGCAGCGACGAAGAGGAGAAAATAAAAAAACCAAAATCGTCGCACATTTTTCGCAAGTGCAGGCAGAGCCACAAAACGGGGGGTGGGGGCAGCATTCGGAGCCGTCGACGTTGTCATCGCCGCTGCACTTTAGGGCCACTCGAATGAGAACCAAGTTATTAATGCCAAAGCAACAACAACAACAACGGGGAGGAGGAAAAAGCCACCTGGGCCGCCGCCATCGCGGCTAAAAAGCAAGTCAAGTGTGGAAAAGCGTTGAAAAAGCGTGACAAAGTCGAAGGCATCAAATGCGAATATGGAACACCAACAACCGCAGCCCCCACCCCCTCCCCCTCCCGCTGCTCTGAAAAAGGATTTGGTAAATGAAACTGGAGCAATTTCGAGAAAATCCCAAGCCAAAGCCTCGGATGACATCATTTCATCTAAGGAGATGAGAGCAGGGGGTGGGGGGGAGGCCTTGACATCAAAGAGCAAAGAAACTAAAAGATAATCAAGGGGGGTGGGGGGTGATGGGTAGAGTGCATTGCATTATTTATGGCCATTTAATTGCCTGTTGTGTGTTGATGAACTGGCGACTTGAACTTGTCTGACTGACAATGCAGTCCCCCCACCCCCAGACAGCGCAGAGTAGTTGTGCGGGGGGTGGGGGGAAGACAAGCCTGCCCGGGTTGCTGGCCTCGCTGATAACAACAACTTCGTGTGGCGCCCCCCACCCCAACACTCGCTGTGTTTTCTTGTACCATCTTCTCCCCCCCCCCCCTTAGTTTGCATAGACGCTCGCCGTTTCTTGAACTCTGGCAACGCCGACGGCTGCCGGCTCTCGTGAGGATGATGACAACCCAGCCCAACTAGCAGGGGATGGGGGGGCGTGGTTATCTAAGTAGCCGACTGGCGTCACTGCGGCCAGACAAAGGAAGAGTGGACGATAAGAAGAAGAAGAAGCAGCGCATTTCAGTCCCCAAGGAAATAACAAAATCAGGAAACTTTCAGTAAACAAAAGAGAAAAATTGCCAGAAATTGAATCTTCCTCTTGCCGCGTGGAATTTGATGAATTTTTGAAAGTGCAATTGCCCGACACGCCAACTCCCCCCCACCCCCTGGTTGCCAGCAACAACAATGGCGGCGTTGAGAGTTTTTTCAAAACACGCACGCCGTACAGACAGACGGACGGCCCTTCAGGCCCTCGCGCA
>JBAMCP010002724.1:0-10722 GCA_037075105.1 Lissocephala sabroskyi | reverse complement strand
GTTTAATGGATCCCTGGCTGCAGCCCTGGTGGAATTGGTTGGTCGCCCAAACTCCGCTCTGGCTGGCGCCAAATTTGATCACAATTGTCGGCCTCATTGTCAACGTGGTGACCACTTTGATTTTAATCTGGTAAGTAAAACAATTTTCTCCCTTTCTCTTTCTAACTGCCGCCGGTGATTCACTTTCAACTGCAACCTTCAATAAGAAATGCGGTCGTTGTTGTTTTTGGTGTTGCCATTTGGCGGCCCAGTGCAATTTTCTTTTGCTCTTTTCAATGTCGCCGTCACCGCTTTTATGCCCATGTCGCTGTCTGTCTGTCTGCCTGTGTGTGTTTTTTTGGCACACTTTTTACTTTTGGGGGGTTGTCAGTGTTTTTCCATTGCCCAAAACCGCTGGGCTGATCCCTAACCCCAGCCCATGTTATCGGTTGGCTTCTATTGTTATCTATTTATCGAGTGGTAATCATGATAGGCAAAATTTGCCTATCCCTGGTTCTGTTGCGAGGGTTGGGGGCGTTACTGACACTGATTATTTGGGATTCGTTTAATCAGGCCACTTTTCCATATCGCCAGAGATCTTTTTACAGGCAGGCACCCCCCACCGACTCTTTCCCGACTTCACGGCCATAAACCCGCAGCAGTGGCAGGCTGATAAGATAGCCCACCCACCACCCCCCGGGCTGTCTGGGGTTGGGTAAGCTTCTGTGGCGCAGACGCCATCAGAGACGCAGACGGGTAAATAAACAGCGGGGGTTTCTTTTTACCTACACGAGCGGACGGAGCTCTAGGCGGGTTCAATTTAATTGACACGCACACATACATAGGCAATTTTCGATATTCAATTTAAATTTGCCGTTTTCGAGACTTCGATTTTCTTTTGTTTGATTGAATTAAATCAAAATTTGCATTCCAAATTGATGCTTAGGGGCCCAGGCAAACGAATGTTTGATTGGCAGGCCTAAGGAAGCCACAAATCCACACACATGCACACGGGCCCATAAGAATTTTTGAATGTCGCTCTCAATTGACTTTCTCTCTCTCTTGCTGTCTCTCTCTCTCATTTATTAGTCAGTCTGTTCAATTAACCTCGTGCAAAATTTTCCCTGGCATGGAAAATTCAACGCTCGGTCTCAATTATTCGCAGATCAAAAGCCACCCAAACACGTGTTCTCTTCAGGTTCCTCATTAACGTGTGTGACGTCAGCAGGAGGTGGGGGGTGCCGCTCGTAACTTTCTAGTCCATTCACAAAATGCAATCGTTTTGTCGGCTGAAAACCGGTTTCCCCCGAAAAATATTTGGGGGCTGGTCGGCTGCCAGTTTCCCCCCTCGAATTTCAACTGAAATTGCGTGAATTTCCAAGCCAAAAAAATATCAGTTAGCGCTACAAATTATCAGACTGTCGAGGGAGTCACGTCGACGCCGAATAACGAACGAGGTGATTAACAACCGATCGGTGATTTCAAGCAGATCCCAAGAAATATAAAACTCAGTTGGAATTGCTTTAAATATTATTTGATTTTTAAAGCAAAATATTCCTTAAGTTTCTTTAAGGGGGAATTATTATAAATCTTGTTTAATCGGCTTTAAATTTCTTTATCTGTTTTCTTCGATCTTAAGATTCCTTAAACTCTTAATATATTTATGCACAGATCTCTAATTACTTATTTATATGTTATACTATATTAGAATGAAGGTTAGGAATATATATTTCTGGACCTACGGCCCTCCTATTGTGGGTTTAAAATCTTAAGGAACTTTCCTTCCAAGAGGAATTTCGGTTATTAGAGAATTTGTTAATTTCGACTTCCCTTTCAAAACATTTTAGGCACGCTCTTTTCTCAGATCGGAATCTATACTCAATATAGTTCTATAATATTGTATATAGAATCTATAGTATGGATTATGGATTTTATTATGGTCTCTGGGTTATTAGGAGTTTGAGGTTTAAGAATCTCTGAATAAGGTTTGTCAAAAAAATTTTTATGGGCTGTTTTACAAAATTTGTTTAAAGGAGGATAATTGGATCCGATGGTTCTACTAAGAAGATGTCGCCTATTCCAGGAGTTACTTGAATATTATTCTTATCCAAGGTTCCTTAACTTTCCTCCATATATTTCTTTCCTGAAAAAAATTCGATCATTAAAGTTCTTCACAACTTGTGATATTTAATCCATTTCCTTTGGTTCTAAACGTTCTAAGGAATCCCAGGAAAGGTCGTACAGTTTTCTAAAGAACCTTAGCTTTTCTCCATTAATTTCTTCCCTGAAAATAATTAGGTTCTTAAACTTCTTCATAACTTGGGCTATATAATCTGATTTCCTTTGCACTTTAAACCGTGAGGAATCCCAGAAAAGGTCGTACAGTTTTGTAAAGAACCTTAGAAGCTAAAACGATTTAGGAGAGATCAAAATAGTCAGAGACATGGGATAATTTGGGAGTGTTTCCATTTGATTCCTTGAGATTGTGTTTTCTCTCATCTTCTTCAACCGAAAGAAACATCTCAAACCGCCCTCGAGAGTAAATTGTTTCTCGGCTTAGTCACCTCCCTCTCCCCCCTCTGTTACCAACTGCCTGTGTGGGCTTTGTGGGTCAGCAGCTCTCGAGGCGGCCTCCATCGGGGTAAAAGCCGACGAGCTTTGTTTGCTGGGTGGCAGAGGGGGAGGGGGGCACCCACCGGAACAATCGCCTCGCTCAGCTGTTGTTGGCGGGGCTTATCGGCTGGCAGGCGGGCCCATCAGGCGATCGGCGGGGCTGTGACGTCAGAGCTTCTGAGATTGGATTGCCTGAGAATTTAATTTGGTTTTCTTTTCTGGATTGCAGTTATAGCCCGAATGGAGTGGAGGCCCCGCCGCGCTGGACTTGCCTGCTGTGCGCCCTGGGACTGTTCGTGTACCAGAGCCTGGACTCGATCGACGGTAAGCAGGCGAGAAGGACGAACACCTCCTCGCCGCTGGGGGAGCTCTTCGATCATGGCTGTGACTCGATATCGACGGTGTTCGTGGCGCTCTCGGCCTGCATATCCTGCCAACTGGGCCACTACCCCAAGTGGCTCTTCTTTCAGGTGAGTCCACTCAGCTTACCAAGGACCAAAGATTAATCCGTTATTTTGGGGCTTCCAGTGTTTCTGTGCCATTGCCTTGTTCTATTGCGCCCACTGGCAGACGTACGTGTCGGGGACCTTGAGGTTCGGGAAGATCGACGTCACGGAGGCCCAGTACTCGATTATAGCCATACATTTGGTGTCGGCCGCTCTGGGCCCGGAGGTTTGGCTGACCAAGGTAAGGAACTCGGGCCGAGTTGGTTGTTCTGAGTTTCCGGAAGTTTCTTTTCATTTTGGATTCGTTACCTTAAGTCTTTAGTTGCCTAAGTTCAAAGTAAATTAAACCTTAAGCTAGGACCAGGATCAAGGCTCTACTCAACTTTAAAGACTAATCCCAGGTCCTTAATCTTTCTCTCTCTGTGATTACCTCTTCCTCTCTCTGTGTCTCTCTGATTGCTCCACTTTATTTTACACTCACACACACACACACCCACACGGGATTAATCTTCCGCCCCCCACAGCTCGGCCTTGGGGACATTGAGCTCTGGTACGTCCTGTCGGTGGCCACAATTGTGTGCGGCCTCTACTCCCTCACGTATGTGTTTGGCGTCATTGTGGACGGCGGTGTGGGCAAGAATGGCTCAACAGTTGCTGTAAGTGAACCTCCCAGCGATCCACACCCACACACACACACACACACACACAAAAAACTCAACTTTGGCTGAATGAAACTTGAAAAAAGGACGAGAGAACTTAATCCTGCTCTTACTTCCCCTTCCTGCCGTCATTTGTGCCGTTTTCTTTGTTGTTCTTGGCGGGTTTTCTGCTTTTACTAAAAAACACCGAAACGTTTAATACTCTTTTTAAGTGAATGCCTCTATCTCTCTCTCTGTATCTCTCGAGATCTGTGGAATGAACTTTAAACGCATTTTTGACAAACTCTATATCTTTATATCCTATATAAACATACATATATATTTATCTAGCCTGATTGTCTTTTTGTCTCGCATCGTATGGGTGACTGTGGTTCGAGAGAACTGAGAGAGGAATGAGAACGTTTTATTTACCTATACTTATATTATATATATATATCTATATCTATAGTTAAGTCTCATGAACTCGAAAACGAACGGAAAGAAATGAAATTTTAAATCTTCTCTTATCCCATCTTAGATGCCAGTCGCGGGCCTTTCGTGGAATTATACAATTCTAATATTTATTACATTGGGTTACACTCTCAATATTGTCAATTTTTCCAAAATGTTTATCGAAGGCGGCAGTGGCAAAAACGGTTCCTCAGTTGCTGTAAGAAAATTACCATCAAAAATTTCCCCCCAAATTCAATTATATCTCTTATGATTTTTGTTTTTCCTAACGACAACTAAACTTCCACTACTAAAAAAACCCCCGCTAAATGGAACCAAAGATCATCTTGTTAATCTTTAGCCCAGCTCATCCTGTGTGGAGGGGGGGGCGCCCACACGCCCCGACTAATCCTGAACGATCTCATTAAAATCGCATTCCCATTTGCATTTGTTGGGTGAGAACGGAGCCGGGGGCTCTTTAGGGCATGACTGGTTGTATAGATCGAGCATTTAACATACCCCCACCCCCATTTTAGTCTAGTAATTTTGTAAGTCTTAAGATAATGTGATTTAGTATTTATTTTTGAACTTCTGGAAGTTTTTTTATGATTTGCTGTTTGCTGTGATTATAGAAAATTAACCGTATTTGCCGTTTTGTTTTTCCGGCTTTGAAAATTCTTTAAACACAAAATCCCCACAGCTGCCGCTGCTCGAGACCGAACTGCGCTATCTGCCGCTCTACTTTGCCAGCGGCATTGACTTTTTGCTAACTGCTCGTTACACGAAGTCCATATTAACCCAGGGCTGCGGCAAGAATGGATCCACGGCCGCTGTAAGGAAACCATCCCCCCACCCCTAGCCTTCCTTAGCTATCCTTTTTTTAATTTTATATTCGAGCTTTGATTGTGCAGCAAATCACACGCGCGTTGAGTTTTTATCTATTTATCGATTGTTGGTCTAGCGTTAAGTGTGTGTTATCGGTGTTTTGTAATCGGTCGTCTAACTGTACTTTGAATACGCTTATCTGTAATGCTTGCTGTTGGACTCTTTGAACTGCGGTTAGCTTTGGTTCTTTTTTGTTTCGACTTTACTGTTTGGTTTCCGGTTCCAAAACTACCCCACCCCCCGTCTCCCAGTTTATGTAAATAAAATGAAAACCACAAATGTGTAGACGTCCCCCACCCACCCACACACACCTACACCTACACACACACCCAAAACAAAAGCCAAATGAATTTTTTGTTGTGCACTCTGTGTCCTGGAGCAGGATCCTTTTCATAAAACGAAAACTAATTAAACTTTTTGTGTATTTGGGGCCTCTAGGGGACCAGCGTGCTCTCGCCGAGCATACCGCTCACCCTGGTGGTGCTGCCGGCCATGATCATCGCCCAGAAGTCGCCCCAGAACATCTTCAGCGAGCACAGCTCCCTGTACATCCTGGCCTTCGGCATGGTGGCAGCCAAGATCACCAACAAGTTGGTGGTAAGTCAGCAGCCTCGCCCAACCCAAAGGATTACTTCTCATTTGATCCTCTCTGGTTTTTTCAGATAGCCCACATGACCAAGTCGGAGATGGGCTACCTGGACTGGTCGCTTTTGGGACCCGCTTTGTTGTTCCTCAATCAATACTACAACTGTCTGGTTCCTGAGATTTGGCTGCTTTGGTTCACGCTGCTTTGGGGGACCCAGGATCTGATGCGGTACTGCGCCCAAGTGTGCCTGGAGATTTGCCAGCATCTGCACATCAATCTGTTCAGGATACCGTATCCGGCCACGGTGAGCAGCACGACGAGCACAGCCACCAGCACACAGGGAGGATTCGATAAGAACGGCGGCCATGCGCATAGGAAGTCAGGGCGGTTAAATTAGCTTATTCGTTTTTTTACAAATTTACGTGCGGGAGGAGGAGAAGAGGAGGAACAAAATTGACCGTGAAATCAAGAGAATCGCCCGATTTATCGGCCATTCATATATTTATCGATATATTTTGTATGCAACTGTACCACGAAAGACGCTGTGTAGTTAACAGTATTTTTCTACACAACCCGCCCAAAATCATAAAAGAAAATGCCAAAAACAACAACAACAGGCCTACAACAACAATTAGAGAAGCTCAATTTACATTTTAAGTGAAGGATCGCCGGCCTCTCCCATCTGATCCTCAATCTCTAGAAGGTTTATTTATGTTATAGCAAACTATTGATTATTGATAAACTACGCTATCCTAGGCAAGAACCCCGAGCCCTCTATCTGTGCTGTTATAACGCTAAGTTCTCCTAACTCTCCCACATTCGGCTTTTTGACCTAGACAAATTGCTAGACTAGTAAGGAACTATCGATGGATTGATGTGTTTTTTTATGTTACTATATGAAAGCTGCTAACTGAAGATCCGGAGCCCAAGCAGAAATCCAACTTTAATAAAATGTTTACAAAGCCAAACAACTCCGAGTTTACTGTCCGAACTTTCAAGATCCTTTTAAATTTCTCATTATGGGGACCTGCGTGAGGCGCTTCTTCTGCCCCAACAAGCCCGTCTGCAGCACCGGCCGGCGGGCCACCTTCTTCTTCCCGGCCGGCGGCACCTATGCCGGCTACTGGAAATGCAACAAGCACCACGGCTGGGGCGTCAAGACCACCGCTGCCCGCAGCCCCGCCTTCTACGCCCACAAGAAACAGCCCGAGGGCCAGCTGATCTACGAGGGCACCTGGCATCTCCACAAGCGCCAGGGCGTGGGCTCCATGCTGCGCAGGCGGGGCACCAACGTCGAGCTGGTCTATGCCGGGCAGTGGCAGGACGACGCCAAGTCCGGGGAGGGCAAGCAGTTCTACTCGGATGGCTGCGTGTATTTTGGCAACTGGGAGAGGAACCGGCGACATGGCCTGGGCATCCAGTGGTATGCCGATGGCGGCATCTATTTGGGCGAGTGGCAGGCTGACTTTCGCCATGGCCTGGGCGTCATGTTCTACCGTAAGTTTAGTTGCCATCGAACACAACTGTACTTATTAGAAGTTCCTTTAGCCAATGGAAATCGGTATGAGGGCCACTTTGCCCGGGGCTATAAGAATGGCGAGGGCGTTTTTTATCACAACCACACCGGGCAGATCCAGAAGGGCATGTGGGTGAACGACAATGCCAAGGTGTCGGTAATGCAGGACGAGATCCTGAGGCAGCAGGGCGCCACGCCCACTCCATATCCGATTCCCTGCAATACGCTGAAATATCCGAATGAAATCATGCGGGAGCTTTTCCAGCGGTACATGCCGCTGGCTGAGCTGAAGCATCGCCGGTTCAACGACCGGGTGAGCCTGGAGTTTGTCCACAAGAACCGCTACTATGCCTCGTTCGAGGAGCGCTTCCTCTCACCCACCAAGATCGACCTGTACCAGGACTACGGATTTGCCTGTACCTGCGAAAAGGCCGAGCCGTTTGTCACGCTGCGCGAGCGGCGGGATTAGTTTAGTTTCGATTGCTTTTTATGTTCTATATTTGAAGTCTTAGGAATAAAAATACAGAGGGCCTGGCTATAGATGACCCCGGGTCTTGCATAGGTAAGCCGCCAGGGCCATGTCGCGCACCTCGAGGGTCACGCGTTGGCGGTGCAGCGTCAGCAAATAAGCGTCCTCGAAGCGCTGGACAATGAACATTTCGGCGGCCTCCTGCAAGGCCTCGAGGGCCGTGTTGGTTATGCGGAAATCACTGGTAGCTGATTGATAGAGAACTTCGCGTATCACACGGGAGAAGGGCAGCTTCGGTATGAGTTTGTTTGTGGTCATTTGAAGTCTCATAATTTCTCGATTTATGTTTGCGGGCTGGCGTTGTGGGTTGGCTTGTTTTCGTTTTGTTCTTTGGGTTGGATTGGGCGAGGCGTCGACGTTTCGGCTTCTGGCGCGGGTGTTTTGTGCGGGGGATTCGGGTAGAGATGGTGGAGAGTTTTCCTGGTCCTCGTGTCGGCTGGTTATATAGCTGAATTCCAGACCATAGTCGGTGTTGCCGTTTGGGTCGGGGGTTTGAAAACCGATAGACGAATCGTCGGTATCCGTATCGCCAAGGCTGGCGACTGCTGCCTGTGGGGTTTTTTTGCGGGCGGTACGGGGCATATTATTTCGATAACACAAACTATTGAACACACAATAGAAAAATTTTATGTTTACAAATCTAATTAAATAAAAACAGACGCCGATTTGGAACCGCTCCCGCCAAATTGAGTTTCAGTGTTGGTAAACTTCAAAAACGCCGTTTATACTCGAAAGCGGAAAATCACGCGACAACCCTGGCTAAAGTTTAAGCCCTTATGATACCAAATTACGCACAATAAAAATAGGCCTACGCTTAAAAACTCCAGCTTTAACTGAGATTTATTTCGCTCCCGATAAGTGTGTCTTTATTCAAGTATTTTTTTTTTTAAATTACGAACTCTTGAGTACACTAATCACTGCGATCAGCTGTTTGCACAGCCAAACAAAAATCAAATACAGTCCCACGATGTCCGAATCAAACAAGGATTACCATCTAGAGCCCGACTCGGAGCTCCGTTTTGAGATCGAACAGAGCGACGCCAAAGTCACCGTCCAGCTACTAAATGGCTTTGCCGAGCTCTTCGGCACGGAGCTGGTCAAGAAGAAGAAATACGAGTTCGGCATGGGAGCCAAGGTGGCCATTTTCACCTACCAGGGCTGCTCGCTCCATGTCTCCGGCAAGATGGACGTTTGTTACATCTCCAAGGAGACCCCGATGGTCCAGTACGTGAATTGCCATGCAGCCCTGGAGCAGTACCGCCTGGAGGCCGAGGAACGCGACATCAATGGCCCCGTGGCCATGATCGTGGGCCCCATGGATGTGGGCAAGAGCACTCTCTGCCGGATTCTCCTCAACTACGCAGTGCGCGTGGGACGACGGCCACTGTACGCAGACATTGATGTTGGCCAGGGAGCCATCTCCATACCAGGAAATGTTGGCACAATTCTCATTGAACGCCCGGCCAGCATTGAGGAAGGATTCGCCAAGACGGCGCCGCTCGTCTTCCACTTTGGCCACAAATCGCCCAGTGCCAACTGCGAGCTGTACAACTCGGTTATCTCGAAAATGGCCGAGATCACACTCAAATCCCTCAGCTCCAACAAGAGAAGTAATTTACTCCTTTGACCCCTGAACATAACTAATTTTTGTATGATTCAAGCGAAAAGTTCGGGAATTATTATCAACACTTGTGGCTGGGTCAAGGGCTCTGGCTATTCGCATCTTTTGCATGCCGCCCGCGCCTACAGAGCCTGCGCCATATTCGTCCTGGACCAGGAGAGATTGTACAACGAACTGCTGAGGGACCTGCCGCCCAAAGTCAACGTCGTTTTGCTGCCCAAGAGCGGCGGAGTGGTGGAGCGCAGCACCGCCCTGCGCATTGAGTCGCGGGATCAGCGAATGAAAGAGTATTTCTATGGCCATATTCGGGCCCCGCTGTACCCGTTTTCGTTTGAGGTGAAGTTTCCAGATCTACGGCTCTTCAAGATTGGGGCGCCTCCCCTGCCCGACTCCTGCATGCCGCTGGGCATGAAGGCCGGCGACAACAAGACCAAAGTCGTGGCCGTCACGCCCTCCGTGGCCTTGCTCCATCACATCCTGTCCCTGAGTTTTGCTGATGGCGCCGACGACGATGTTATCGGCACCAACATAGCCGGCTTCCTTTGTGTGTAAGTTGGCGGTTGATTTCTAATTGAAGAAAGTTCTCAATCTGTTTATTTTTTTTTCCAGGACCGACGTTGACATGGAGCGCCAATCGGTCATGATTTTGTCGCCGCAGCCGCGTCCACTGCCTCCGAATGCCATTCTGCTGTGGTCCGAGTTGCAGTTTATGGATAATCACGCCTAACATTGGGCGTCATATCTTTAGGTTATAAATAAGTAATATAAAAACTATTTTATATAAAAGGAGCTCTGTTTTTTGGGGGCAGGGCAAGCTGAAAAGAAAGATGGCGGCAATCGGTGCTTTGTTTACCTTTTCAAGATGCAATTTATCGGCAATAACAACCAGCGACTTGCTTTTCTCTCTATTTAATTAAACCATTTTAGTGTAAACCTGAAGAATTTATAAGTGCTATTTAGAATAAATATTCCAACATTTTGGCGCCCACTAAGGCTGTGCCGGTTTGATGAGGTTCGATGCAACTTATACCAGGGCTGGAAGCACAAACTGTTTTCCATCCCTAAGGGAGCCTTGTAGAAATTTCTGAAATATTTTTAAAGTTGGTAAGGCCTGTCGCTTATGGGCTCAATATATATTTTACAATCTTACTTTTATATTTGATTTTAATATTTATGGCACAAAATATGCAAAACATTTAGAATATTCAAAAATATATTGTTCGGCCTTGCCACCTGCATCGAAATGTACGAGAATAACTGCAGAAACTAAGAATTATGCCGAAAACCGGATTCTATCTGTTCTGGCATATATAAAATAACCGAAATTTGCTTTCTCTCAAACATATTCATCCATAAACTCAACAAATCAACTTAAATGTCCCAATATTTATGTATCGAAATCGGCGGTCAATGCAACCATGTGCGGTTGGCTGAGCTATCCAAAAACGCTCTCCGGAAT
>JBAMCP010002723.1:0-10723 GCA_037075105.1 Lissocephala sabroskyi | reverse complement strand
GGTGAAGGGGGGGGGTGGGGGGAGGGTAGAAAAAATTTGCAATTGATGACAGACGACTGGGTGATAAGCCAATCAAAGCGATCGGTTAGGCGCCGGCATCCCCTGAGGGGGGGGGGAGGGAAGGGTAAGGGTAACTCAGAAATTTAAACCTTTTACTGTAATTTCTGTCCTACCGCAACTTCCAAGTTACCAACTGTTATACGTTTTTTTTTTAAGTTCCCCAGCCTCTTTAAATATAGAAATCGGTCTTTCTATATAGTCAGCCTGATAAATTAGATTTGTCTATTTATAGAACCGCCGACAGCAAAAAAAATAATGGCCGGCGTTGAAAGAAATACGAAAATATGAAATTCTCATGAAAATTTCCAACCGAACCTATATAACAGATCTATATAACAGATATATAAAGCGAGGGGGGTGGGGGCACCACCACCCGCTGGGAATTCTGTCGTTTGGCAGGCGATCCATTAAATCAGCTTGAATTTTATGCCCGCATTAAATCATAAGATCCTCTCTCCCAGATCTCTTATAGGGGCCGGGAGTTCCAGACAGCAAGGGGGGGGGGGGAGGAGACAGCGCTGCAATCGCCGCGCTACAATTTCATTTCTCATTTTCTTGCTATTTTTAGTTGCATGTTTCGAGTGTGCGTGTGTGTGCGTCGGATACACACGCGGCATGTTGAAGAACCCGTTTGGCCTTGGAGGCTGCTGCACTTGTCGCCAGGGGCAGGGAGGGGGGAGGGCAACTCTACTCCCCAATCCGCAGCATTGAACTTGTGCCCGCTTTTCGCCCTCAGTTTCATCAATTTTATTGTGTTCCCCGTGTACGTGGGGGTTGCGAATTCGCCGCTCTCTTAAGCCGCGCTTGGCTCTCTTTTAAGCAAAGAGCGCGCGGGCGCTACACTGGGAAAAAAAGTTGTGTGTGTTTTGGATATAAATTAAGTTTTTAATTTTAAAGTAGAAATTATGGCTTTCTAAAAAAATCCGGCATTGTCATTTCTTTATTTTTAAAGAAATACAAAAAAAAAACCCAATTTATTACGTTTTGTTTTGTGAATTTGGTGTTTTCCATTTGACATACAATTTTTACATATGTATGTGTGTGTGTGTTTGTGAATTTTGAATAATGCTTGTGAATCACACTTCTGGGTAAGTCAGTTGGCATTTGAAATACCGAAAGTCCTCTTGTCGTATAGTAAAAATTAATACATTTTTATTTTAGGCTTTACGACTCAACCCAGAAAAAGAACAAAAATCCCTTGAGTTGTATTGTTTCCCATTCCCCCCACCGCATCTCCTATACTCTTTAGTCTTAGAAAAACGAAGCATGCGAGTCGCCTGCGCTGGCGCCTTAGCTGCCGCCATCTAGCGGAAAGTAGACGCAACTCCCAATAAAACTCTCAACGAAGTGATTGAAAAAATATTGAAAGATTGATTGCCGCTGCGCCGCTGCCGCTGTGTAGCCGCACCGAAGGTAGTTGTTCTTGTTGTTGTATTTTCCCTTCCTCAGCTGCGCTTTGAAAATTGAAAAAAAAAAAAACTACTGCTTTCTAAACACAACCGAAAAAAATCTGAAAACCAATTAACTGAGTTCTTGAGCTCTCGGAATGATTGTAACCCCGTCTAACCTGGATCGCCTATTAAATGAATATTGTAATCTGTAAATAACAAAGATCGGAAATAAACTCAATCTGTTTTTCAAATAACCTTATAAACGAAATCTCTCTTATTTTGCCTTTGCATGCTCGAGTGATCTTGCTGGATTCCATATCGAAAGACCGTTCGATATTCACTGATCCTGTAAATATGTTCGTTTGATGTTTTCTAATCTTCTCTCTAACCTTATAAAACCAAGGGAATACTTTTGGGAAACTAAAGAAATCATTGGAATTATTTCAAGATTTTAAAAATCATCAACTCCTGAAACGATGTTCCAAAGTTCTTATATAGATCTTTAATCTTCTCGAGGTCTCAATTTGTCTTAAAGATTCTTGGGAATATTTTTTCCTTCCCTTCATTTTAAAATTCTCAAATATATTGTCTTTTGACCTTAAGTTCCCTAACTGCCTGTTCCTCAAATCTGTTGACAAATTAAATTTGATGCCCCATTTGATGCCCCATCGACGCGTCTTCGTTGGCCTCTGCCAAGTACGCAAATTGCCCGAAGGTTTTCGGGGGAATTTTCTTAATTTTTTGTTTCCTCAAACGCAAATTCAAGAAATATTTGCAGCTTCGTCTAAACAAATCCAATGGGGCGCCATTGCCGCCGAAAGACTTGGCCGCAAAATTTTAGAAAAAAATAAAAAATTATGGGAACTGCATGTTCCCATCGCATGTACCGCCCACGAAAGATTCGAGTCTCTGACGCATTTTGCACAAAACAAAATCATAAATAATGGGAACATCACATTTCTTATATGGGTGGTCGGATCGTAGAATAATTTGAAAAATAATCACAAGAATTTGCTAATTACTTTTGTTGAAATTATGGGAAAGTATTAATACCCGGGCGGTTCCTTAAGTCGGTCTTTATTGGATGGGAATTCTGGATTTGTCAGAATTTAAAGAGACTCAAGGTAACTGAAGTTTGGAGGTGGAAAAATTATGGAAAGGTTGGTTGGGTTATAGGACGGGGTTTTTGGGTTTGAGATAATTTAAAGAGATTCAAAGTATCTGATGTTTGGGGTATAAAATTTGGAGTCAAAAGAGATGAAAATTATGGCACAAGATTGGGAAAGTATAAATCTTTATAGAGAATTCTGGGTTTTTGATAATTTAAGGAGACTCAAAGTAACTGTGATTTGGTCTTTAAAATTCGAAGTCCAGGAAGATGGAAAATTTGGGAAAGTCTGGGTTTTGTTCCCCGGCATATCGGGTTTCTTATGAATTTTGGAAGAAGGGTTCCCCTGAGATCTATAAATCTTCTTTTTCGGGGGATAAAATTCCCAGAAATTCAGGAAATTTTTGGAGAATCAAGAAGATCTCTCCCCTCAGATCGTGGCGAAATAAGTTCCCCCCACTAATCTTCTAGAAGATCTCCCCAATTCCAAAGCTAAAAAAAGTCCCGTTATTCTTTTGTCATCGCCTATAAAAATCCGCTTATTTGCCTAACCGAATTTACTGCCGCCGCCTGAGCAGCTGCCGGCCGCCAACAGCTGGGAATTTTTTTTGGGGGGGTGATGCATGAATTTCCCAACAAAGAAAAACTAAAATGTGGAAATCCCTCGCTCTTTCCAGAGTTCGCGTGGGTGACACTGACCACCAATGACACCTACTCCCTGGGTGCCTTGGTGCTGGCCCATTCGCTGCGCCGGGCCGGCACCGCCCACCAGCTGGCGGTGCTGGTGACGCCGACGGTGTCGGAGTCGATGCGCGACAGACTCAAGGACGTGTACAATGTTGTACAAGAGGTGAACGTGCTGGACTCGCAGGATGCGGCCAACTTGGCGCTGCTCTCCCGCCCCGAACTGGGAGTGACCTTCACAAAGCTGCACTGCTGGCGGCTGGTGCAGTTCGAGAAGTGCGTCTTCCTGGATGCCGACACTTTGGTGAGTCCCTTGTCAGCCCTTATTCCAGCCGAGATACTCACGATTATCCTGGGCAGGTCTTGCAAAACTGCGATGAGCTGTTCGAGCGCGAGGAACTCTCGGCTGCCCCGGATGTCAGCTGGCCCGATTGCTTCAATTCGGGGGTTTTTGTCTACAGACCCAGCGTGGAGACCTTTGGCCAGATCACAGAGTTTGCGGTGAAGCACGGCAGCTTCGATGGCGGCGACCAGGGCCTCCTCAATCAGTACTTCGCCGACTGGGCCAGCAAGGACATCCAGAAGCATTTGCCCTTCGTCTACAACGTGACTGCCTATGCTTCCTACTGCTACTTGCCTGCTTTCAAACAGTGCGTAAATCCTTGAAATTAAAAGATATTCGATTGACTAATTAACCGTTTTGTGTTTAGGTTCAGGGACAAGATCAAGATCCTGCATTTCGCAGGCAAGTTGAAGCCTTGGCTGATCCAGTTCAATTCGGAGACCAAGACCGTGTCGACGCCTTCGGAATACTCACATGCCCACGACCTCATCCAGCTCTGGTGGAACATCTTCTGTGATAATGTGCATCAGCGCTTGTCGGACAATATGGTGAGTCCTGGCATTGTCCTGCCGTTTTCTACCACTAACTGCTCTCTTTATGGTTTGTTCTTTGGTTCGTCTAATTGCGTTTGATTTTTATTTGCCAATCTAACCTGAAATTTGTTAATCTAACCGTTCGAAAAATCAACTCCTTTTTCTTACTCTTCTTGCTGGCCCAGCAAGGATCTGGTGTTAGTGATAAGAAACCCGCCGCCCTGCCACTGGGCGAAGAGGTAAGCCGATCTGTGAATTTCCTCTGCACTTTTTCTCATATTTTCCTCTCGAATTTGCCAACGATTTTTGTTTGTTTAAATAAGCAAAACTGGAACATTATTATTTGTATTCTTTGCTGGCAGATGTTTCCTTTCTCTTGCCGGTTTTTATCTTGGCCTCAATTTGGAAAGTAATTCTCTACGAATTTTCATTTTCGATTTACCCTCGGGTCGTTTTGAGAATTTCACTTCAATTTACTTTCGTCTGGTTTATTTTCAATTCTCTATAATTTATGTCAGTCTAGTTGTCTGTGTGTGTGTGTGCGTGTGTGTGTGTGTGTGTGTGCGTGAGGATTGTCTGGCATTTGGTATTTTCCAATTAGCCTCGATTTTGGATCGATGCCAACGAAAAGTTCATTCTCTGCCGTCAATGAATCGAGCAAAGAATCGAAAATGCCAACAAATTCGGGGCAATTTTATTTTCTTTGTCAACAGGTTTTTTTATTTTTCTTTGTCTTTCTAAAAAAATGGGCAGAAATTATCAATATTTTAAAATTATTGGAGATTTTTTTTGTGTTCTTCTAAAAAATTGGAAAGAAATTTGCAATATTTTAAAATTATTGTGGTTTTTTTTTTTGGGACGCTGATTTAATTTTTTTTCCAACAGTTTTTCTGCAGATTTTTAAAAAGCCTCAGCTTTCCTTAATTTGCTTTGCCGTTTTTATGGAATTTTAAGGATATTTGGCAAATGCCAAGATAGACTAAAAAATCTTTAAAAAATATAAAGAATTCATTTTTGAAAAGGTTAAGGAATTGCAGAGATTTCCAGTTTTTGCTTTCTGCCTTGGGATTCATTTTTTCTCCAATTTTAAGGCCCTAAATTCTCAGAATTCAATTCTCTCTTTAAACTTCTTTAAATTCTTTAACTTGCTGTTGTAGGAACTCCAGAGATTTCTAGTTTTTGCTTTCTGCTTTTGGATTCATTTTTTCACCGAATTTCCTGGAAATTGTACGCCCCATTCTTCTTATTTATATTCCTTAACTTGCTGGTGTAGGAATTGCGGAGATTTCCATCCTTTGTTTTCTGTTTGGTTCTTAATTTTTTCCAAATTTTCTCGAAATTGTGTCTCCCATTCGACTGTCTTCTTTCTTCTTATTTATATTCCTTAACTTGCTGGTTGTCAGGAATTCACGGACTATTGTGCCTGAGGTTTTGTTGTCCTGTCTTCAGTGTCAGTTTTGTCCTTTTTTTTTGATATTTTATTTTATTTATTTTATTTTATTTTTATTATTTTCCTCTTGTTTGGGTGGCTTATTTGAAATGCTAAAAAAAACCCATCCAATTGAAATTCTAAACTTGATCCCTGTGAAATCCTTGCCGAAATCAGTGCCTTTACCTAAACATTTCACACTCGACGCGCTGCCACCCCAGAGACCCAGCCGAAGGGCACCAGCAGCCAGACTACCCCACAGCCGCCGGCCAGGCTTTGGTCGAGGTTAAGGAATACCGCGATCCTTGGGCCGATTACTACCAGCAAGCCAGCAGCGACTCGGTGACACCCGAGGAGCCCCAGGAAACCCAAGACACGGTCGATCTGAATAGCAATGAGCTGTGTCCCCCCAACCCACCAGAGACCCACCAGCAAGACCAGCACAACCAGCCCAACCAGCATGACCAGCATTCCCAGCCCCACCAGCAGCAACATCACCGCCCTCAGCAGGAGCAGGACTATCGTCAGCCCCACAGAGACGAAAGCCACGACGAGGTAAACGGCCAGCACCGAGCACTGCCAGACTCACCAACACCAACAACAGAACCACCAACAGCAACAACAGAACCAACAACAGCAACAACAGAACCACCAACAGCAACAACAGAAACAGCAACAACAGCCACCGAAACAGCAACACAAATACTCGTAAATGTCAATTCCTTTTACTTGCGTGCACCACTTGTGTGTGTTGGCTAGAAAGATGTAACTTCATTTAGGCTAAATCAGCATCCTTTCTTCCACGAGTCCTGTCACCGTCACCGTCATCGTCTCCTGTCTTTCGTGGTCGTCTCCGTTCACGTGGCTTGTCGGGTGTAGAGCTGCTCGTATTGTGTTATTATTTAGTTGTAATCCTGGATTTGTGGTGTGCGTGTGTGTGTCCTGTGATTGTCCTGATGGTCAAGGTGGCTGCGGTCGTTCGAATTCATGAAATGCATGTTGAGGTTTCATTTCTCATTCGGCATTTTAGGTGCGTCTCAGGGGCATAAAACTCACATTCCCACTCCCCCCACACACACACACACATCTGACCCGGTGCTCTCTGCTGGCTGGCTGGCTGGCTGGTGTGGCTGGTAATCTGGCCCGAAGGTAAAACGGATGCAGCAGATCCTTACCGCCCTCCCCTCCTACAGGCTTCCTGCTCACTAACCAATTTAACATTCATTGGCATTTCGTTTGCTCTTTGATTTCGTAGTCTCGTTGCCCTGCATGCCGAATTATACTCTCATTGTTTCATGTGCACTTCAAGGACCTCCGCCCAGGGTTGTTTTGATTATGCTAATCGCATTTTGGCTTGCCTACTTTCAGGCTGGCCTGGCCGGCGCCCTCTCGCAGCTGCGCCTGGGCGCCAGCCGCTCGCCCGAGCAGGAGGAGTACGAGAATCTGATGCGCCGCCAGTGCTGGGAGTCCGGACAGATCGACTACTCCGGCCGGGACTCGTTCGACAATATTTGGAAGAAAATCACCCAGACCCTGGACTCGAAGCCGGCCAAGGAGGCGGAGGCGGAATTGGAGAAAACGGGTAGCTCATAATTCTGCCTGCCAATCGTTTAACCGTCGTCTTGTCTTTGCATATAATTTTTTATGATTTCCCGATCTTTGTTCCACACACCAGACACGCACACCCACCACACACACACACACGCACAAAATCTCCCACAGCAGTCGAAATGATATGCAAATTTTGCATATCCTAGAGAAAACTGAATTGGGATTTACACACAATTTTGAGATTCTCTTTATGATTTGTAGTCGAACGGACACAGCTCACCATTTATCCTTTTGATAACCGCACCGCCATCGTCATTGTCCTGTGGATTTAATTAGCCTAGAGTTACGTGTGTAAATAGTGTATGAAATTTTGTGCCAATAAATGAAAAACAAACTAAACAAGAAGGAGAACTTTTCAGAGTCGAGAGTGAAATTCTCTGTTGATCCAGTCGTTATCCTTGTTGCTTTCTTTCCTCGCGTGTGTGCGTGTGCGTCTCTGCTGCCTGATCGAGAATCATTTTGTTAACAGATCCTTGAACTTTGATTGAAATATAAGCCAGCAATTTATTTATTCGTGGAACAAAAAAAAGAACAAATTTCAAAAAAAAGAAACGTGCATTTTTATTTTTTGTTAAGTGGCAAATTATATTTTTAAGTTTATTTTATTGTTTAATTAATTTATAAACTATATTTTCAGTTGTTTATTTCTAAGCCATCCAAACACACACAACGCCCAACCCACCAGCCACAAACAGGGAGGGAAGGGCGCCCGTTTTTATTTCTTGGGAGGGGTTTATTTTAAGGAAGTTCGTCCTTCATCCTCATCAATTTAGCACCCTTCGCACTTGCATTTGCCTACGAAATTCTTGTACCTGAAACTCCTAACCGCATTTTGCAGATGATCCACTAGAAACTAAACAAATCCCAACCAAGCCGCTAGAATCTAAGCAAATTCTAACGCCGAAATTAACCAAGAAAACGAAGCCTACTAACCGCCAGCCTCAGCCCTCGTTGATTGCCAATCCACTGAACGAGCCACCCAAGATCCAGCATATCCAGCCGGTGGCTGCGACGAAGCCCCAGCGCCGCCAGCGGTTCCTGCGCAAGGCCAAATAGCAATTACTGAGCCTGCTGATGCAGTACCATTGCTGGCCGTCCTTCGTCCTGCAGCGGAGGATCCAACAGCCTGTCCACGTGTAGAGGAGATGAGTCGAGATCGCTGTACAAATCGCTGCCTTATTAGCCGAGCTTAGCCTTAGTTTAGGAAAGGATTAGAGATGCTTTGCCTGCCAGCCAGAAACACACACACAACCGCCCGCACACGCGACTCGAAACGATGCTAACTCTGTTCTACACTCTGTTCCACACCCACAACACACACACCACACGCAGAGCTGCGCACTTCCGCTGACATCGAGGATGGCAAGATCGAGTACGACCAGGCCACCGGGGCCAGCACCCAGTACAAGCTGATCGAGGGCGGCTACGAGATGATCATCACCACGCCCCAGCAGAATGGCACCATCAAGACTCAGGTGAGCCTTCAAGTCCTCCCACAAAGATTCTTGATTAACTGGTTGGTGGGGTTTGCAGACGAAGACCTTTTGGGATCCCAAGCCTGTGAGCGAGGAGGACCTGGCCAAGGAGGAGGCCAACCGCAAGACGGTCAAGACCCGTCTGGGCAAGGAAGTGCGTATTGACAAGAACACCACCATGCTCACCCGGGCCATCGAGGGAGGCTACGAGGAGGTCTACACCACCGTCCATGACGATGGCTCCCGCAGCATGCGCACCAAGACCTTCTACGACTCGGTGCCCACGGAGGTGAACGAGGACACCACCAGCAAGACCACCAAGACCAAGAAAAACGTGACGCGCAAGTCGTCGGTGGACTCCACGGACTCCACGGAGTCGCACCGCCGCATTGTCCAGAAGAAGAACGCCTTGGCCAATGTCAGCGATCAGGCCAACTATCGCGAGGATACGACCATCGAGGAGACTCGCCGGGTGACCCAGAACATTGAGATCACGGAGAACAACCGCACCGTGCGCAAGAATTCGCTCCAAGAGCAGAGCATCAAAGCGGTGAGCACCACTGAGGGCGGCAAGAAAAAGAAGAAGACCAAGTCGTCGGCCCCCCCACCGCCAGCGGATTTCGTGCAGAACGACTCGACCACCGTGGCCTCGAAGCGGGTGCCCGGCGGCGTGGAGTACACCTACTCCACGGAGCTGGAGTCGGGCAAGACCATCACCACCTCGAAGACCGTCTACGAGGAGGAGGAGACCGAGCTCACCGAGGAGGAGATCAAGCAGTACAAGAAGACCCTGCGGGATGCCGAGAAGCACAAGAACGTCACCACCACCAAGAAGCTCAAGTCCGAGTCGGGCACCAAGAAGGTGGTCCCCTCGGAGAACCCGGGAGATGTCACCACCGTCGAGACCATCAAGATCCAGGGCGGCACTGAGTATCATTACACGACTGTCACCGCCGAGGGTATTGTGAAGAAGGCCGTGAAGACGGTGTACGATCCGGTGCCGAGCAACAATCCCGATGACACCGACGAGGAGGAGATCATCGAGGAGTACGAGGAGGAGATCATCGAGCCCGGCGAGAAGAACGTCAAGACCATCGAGACGGTCCGCCAGCTGCCCACCAAGTTCGAGGGTAAGAAGGGTTTTCATTTCTTTTAAAGGATTCTTATTGATTTCGGTTTGTCTATTTGCAGAGGAGGTTACCATCACCCACGAGAAGAAGGAGAAGAAGGTCAAGAAGTCCATGGTCATCAGCCAGTAGAGTCCTCTGCTCTCCAAGTACCGACCACGAGTTGCTGTGTTTCTTTGTTGCTTTCACCACCAATTGGCCTTTTAGTTTTCACCAATGTTCTCTTTGTTTGTTTTACTGCCTTCAAATTTTGTAGTTTTATATTTTAAATAAACGTTTTGAGTTCCCTTTAAGTCTCTTAGGATTCTACTTTTCAAAGGCTTTAAAAAAAACGCCAAATCTTCAGGCTCATCCGACTCAAATTCCAATCTCTATTTGAGACTCATTATCCTGACGTTCTAGTTTTAACTTCCTAGTTTCCCAGTCTTAACCTTCCTATATAATTTACGGGAGAGTCTTTAAGACTTCAATTCTACGACTCGACTTGACTATCTTTTAGAGAAATCATTCAAGGCTCCCTGAAACAGCTGAATTTCACAGAGTAGACTCGTTATTTTTGTGTACCCTTCAATAGGGTAAGGGGTACAAAAGACCCAAGTTTATTTTCTCATTTTCTTCAGTTCTTTTTCATTTTCTTTGTCGTTTGGTTCAGTCGCTTGCGGATAAGCCAAAAAATCCCCAGTATAGGCAATAAGACGATTCCCAGAGCGACAGCCAGGACGTCCAGCAAGTAGAATTCATACCAAGGGAGATTAACACCCTCGGCCACCAAGTGGGGGGCTCCCCGGTGCTCGATCACATACTGAATCCAGTACATCGCCGTGTCCATGGCACTCATGGGACGGTCCCGAAAGATTCTCGATACACGCTCCATGTTCGTCCTGTATTTTGGATTATATAGCAAATCGGAGAGGGAGAAATTTAGTTCCTTCTCTGTGATGGTGCGGTAGTCAACACTGAGC